>CAJGYO010000018.1:62371454-62656671 GCA_904845875.1 Miscanthus lutarioriparius
CAAACTTGTTTAAATCATATCTTGAGTTTCTGTGATCCAAAAATTATGAAATTTTATGGGTAAGCTAGTCTTGTGTAGTAGAAGCTCTGGTTAAAATTTGAGTTATAGATTTTCCTTTTATCACTGGTAGATACTTGGGTGAATTTTTGTAAATTATCTATGAATCCAATGACCATGAAATTTGTTGGAGAGTGTCCTAGTACATTAAGGATGCTAGGAAAAATATGAAATCTGTTGCTTGACACTTTTCACTAAGGTTTCCTAATTATGCCATTTTAAGCCATTCTGCCTTACCATTTTTGTGTAGGTTGTTATACTTACTCAAACGGTGTAAAATTTTTATGGTAGTCTACTTAGAGCATGTAGTGTCTACTGTAATTTTTGTAGAATTAATGGGGTAGTTTTCATATATGTTTACTATTTCCCCTAATTAATTAATTAAATTAAGAAAGGTATTAAAAGAAATGTTTTGGTGATGGACACCCTACTTTCTGGTGTTCTTGTGATATGTGTGATATGTCAGTAAAATTGGTTTTGTCCAATTAAGTGTTTATATCATAAGTTAATAATTATTTGTTTGTATTATGTCCCTCAGGATAGATCTGGGGACTTTGGAAAGTTCCCCATGATAATTTGGTTTTCTGTGATTGTGATGAATACAAAAGTTGTAGATAATTTATGTATCTAGCTTCTGTCAAAATTTGAGGGTATTTGGCCTAGTAGTTTAGAAACTACAGCTGTTTAAAGTTAGGTTCCAGTTTTGCTTACTCTCTGCCTTGTGAAGACAGAGTTCTGTTGAATTATGAATTCGAGCTGGTAAAGGTTTGAATCATGCTTGGAGGTCTAAAAATGAATTGTAGAAAATTTCATAAGCTTTCCAGATTGTCTTGTTTCATGTCATTTGGAATTATAAATCTCTAGTTATGGCTAGTTTACTGCACCGCTACATAGTATTCATTTTGCTGAAATACAAATGCTTGAGTGTATGTTGTTGCAAGGTTCTCGTTGATTATTTAGGGGTTAGCCTAACATGAGAATATGCTTAGGTGCATGTGCTAGGTCATTAACTGAAGATGAGCAATTATACATTATGTTGTATAAACATGGTAAGTAAAGTGATTTGAATAGGGCTTAAGTTGGAATATGCAAACTACAGCAAACA
Source organism: Miscanthus lutarioriparius (assembly GCA_904845875.1). Taxonomy (NCBI): domain Eukaryota; kingdom Viridiplantae; phylum Streptophyta; class Magnoliopsida; order Poales; family Poaceae; genus Miscanthus; species Miscanthus lutarioriparius. The sequence continues at coordinate 62,372,617 of CAJGYO010000018.1, forward strand.
TGTGCATTCCCCGAGCATCCCTGACATTCGTTCATGTGCATCCATGATATTTATCTTGTGCATTCATGCAATAGGTGTGCCGGAGGGAGTGACATTGCTAGAGTTTGAGGGAGCCAACCAGGAGGAGGAACCCGAGGTGCAGGAAGCCGACGAAGCAGTCGCCGCGGAGGATTTGCCCGAGTTCCCTGACCACCAGCCTTCCTCGTTCCTGAAAGGCAAGCCCCGGAGCATATTAAGCCTCCCATGTTTTTACAAATACTTTGAGTACCTTTTATTGTTGATGATGCGTTAAGTATAGGAATTGGTTGGAACCAATTGCTGCATTATATATCCTTCCTTGTCTAGATATCGCACTGGAATCCTATTTAAGTTCAGGAACGGGTTAAATGCTTAGCCATGCTTAGTGCGGTAGAAGTCAGGTGATTTACTGTCACCTGCGAGCTGTAGGATGAGGTGGATCACGGTTGGCTATATTTGCTATCGTGGAAAAGAACCATGTGAATAATGAATTAAGACCGGGCGGGGTCTTGTGTAGGTTTGAACATAGTGACTCCGTTTGAGTCGTTTAAGGACCAATACGTTGTACGTCCTCATGTCATGTTGAACGCAGCCTAGCACTTAGCTGGCCGGATAAGTCGTTCCAACCGCAAAGCCTAGTAGCTTGACTCAGGCCGGGGACTGAGCAGTGGCGGCATTCTGGAGGTAGTAAGGATGTGCGGAGAGCCATTGGCATAAGTCCAAGGCGGGTTAGAGTCCCGAACAACCTTGGCGGAGTGGTTCTCTGAGAATGTCGATCTGATCGGACTCGCAACTCCTGAATCGTACCAAAGGTGACTTGTTTGCGACTCCGATGGGAGAAGCAGGGTTTGTGTTTAGGAATACCTATCCAGCTGGATAGGAATCAATTCGAATCGCCGTCTCTCCCGGATAGTGAGAACTTGACTGAGCAGCGGCAACGTAGATTCAATTAATTTAACGATATGGTTAAATGGATGATGATGATAAGGTTGCCACAATGAATACCTGATATGGTTATTAATGTTTGCACCATAATAAAATGATTGCTTAGTACAGGTGCTAATATAGTTGACAGGTTAATGGCTAAAAAGTCACTGCTAGTCCAGGCTAAGATTTGATCATTATTACTTATGCTTTTCTACAAAAAGAAAGTGTCAGCTAGATCCACTACATTAAGCTATGCATAATCCTTGGTGTCATTTATTTTGGTTTCTGGCAGGTAAGTCTAGCTGAGTACATTCCCGTACTCAGGGTTTATTCCCTCTTGTTGCAGATGACCTTCTATATCAGGGATTCTGTAAGTATTGTCTCCACCCGGTGGGTGATGAAGACTAGATCATGGGCATGATCTCTGTTCTCTTATCTGAATGCTTTTGCGGGCTGTGATCAGCAAACCAGTATGTGTATTTGAACTCGAGTGTGTGACTTAAACTATTTGCTTCCGCATGTTTTACAAGACTTGTTTTGTAATAACGATGACTCTGTGATGATGTAATCTATTTGCGAACGTCTGCAAAATGTTGTAACGTATGATATGTTATGTTGAATTACTGTGATCTTGGTTGTATGCAAGTTGGTTTGAAATCCTTCGAGATTTCAGTTGACTACCGGGTTTATATGGGCTCAAGTTCGAGAATTTGATCGTTTCGATGATTGTTTTTATACTTGTGCTCTTATAAATTGGTCGGTTCTGTGACAACAGCCATGGCTCGACTCCACGCGTGGCTCGGTAGCCAAAGGGTGGCGTGGTCACGTCGCGCCAGTGGAAACCTGGGTGTAGCCGACTGGAGCCGGCCAACGCGAGGCCAAGGCACTACGCGACATGACCTAGGCGTGTGAGCTGGCTAGCGGTAGTAGCCCGGCCGTGGCCTGAGCACAGCACCGGCTATGCCCAAGCACACGGTGTCTATGAACTCGGGCCAAGAGGTATCAACTGGTGATGTGCACGCATGTTAAAGTGAAGCAAAAGCCGCTAACGATCACAATCGAGGCTCAACTAATTCCCCTAACCTAAAGTCGATACTAACACCCAGCTAACGAAGCAAACCTCACATCCAGAGAATGACCAGAGAGGGAGATACAAGGATGCCAACTTGGGTTCGTCGCTAGAGTGTCGGTTCACAAACAGAGCGCCAACAACGCGGTTACAACGCGTTCTAACGAAGTTTGGGTAATTTTTATGAGAGCAATGTGATCTCCAACACAACTTTATCCTACACCATGCTCATGTACACACTTTGATGCAACCAATAGTGCAAGAACATGGATCTAGGGCTTAATCATTTTTGTTCAATTTTAAATGCCAAAATGGCATTGTCTACAATTCTTTTCTGACTTGGACAGGGTAAAGACTTGGTTAGAACTAACAACCTTTAGCGCTTTTGCCGTAATTTTTAAAGGGTCTAAACCTTGCCGGTTTCAACTAACAATTGTACCATGACCTAGCCCATACTACATACTAACTTGTAGGAACAAAATATTAAAGAACTATTTAAGTATGTTCCACTAAATAATTTACCAAAGATAGCACTTTAAACTTAAATCGTTTGTTTGCCGATTTAACCGTGAAGAGTGGATTTAATTTGAATTTGATTTCTGAGCTTCCCAAAAATACTAGCTAATATTATTATTCTCCAGGATTTAAAATTGCATACCCAGCTACATAACTTGCCCTCAAATATTTATTTCCACACTATACTACAGTTATAATTAGTCGTTTTTCATAGAAATTGTTTTCTTGCCAACAATTAACACAACTCATTCTATTATTTTTATTAGGAGTTTTCATCACCACCTCTTTATGCTAAGTAAATGAACTCACTATATTATTAGATCTATCTCTTAGGCCATAATCTCAGTGCTTAGCGAGCTCATAACACTAGAGGTGTTACAACCAACCCCCCTTAAAAAGAATCTTGCCCCGAGATTCAGAGCAAGAACCAAAAAGGAGACAACGCGATTACACTTCATAGATTTGAAATTACATGACTTCGAATACTAAACCACACAGGGATTTAGGGATACATGGTTAAGAGCAACCTAGTACAACCAAGGCTTAATCTAGAAGTCGGGATAGACGAGGGCAATGGAGAAACAATAAGAAATTGATTATCCAAAACATGGCGTATGTCCAATAGATCCAGAAACAGAAGACTAAGAACTCAAACTTTGTGAACCCTGAGACCAAACTAACCAAAGGTAGACTTGAACTTCTTCGACATAAACCAGATCCCTTCTTCTTCTCAGATTACACAATCACCTCTGACTAACGAACCTAGTTCCTTGAATGACAACTGGATTTCATAGCTCTGCTTTGGATTCGAGTGGATGGGAACGAAGAAGGAGACCAAGGACCAAGGGCATCTTATAGTGGTGAATGGAGGTGGGGCGCAGTGCACCGGAAGTGGAGACGGCGTGGATGGGAGACACTGCCAGTTCATGCTGCGGGGATAAAGTCGGCCATGGTGCGCTCCCTACGTGAGCTTGAGTGGAGGGAGGAAAAATGAGAGGAGAGGGGCTCGCTCGACGAGGGAGGCATGCAGGAGGACGTGTCCCCAAAAGAGGAAAAACCAGAGGGGGGTCTGGTATGGGGACTAGAGCGAGGATTGAGAGCCGACAGGATGCTGAGAAAAGGGGAAGCGCACAGTGCACGAGTACGATGGATGTGGCATAATGCCGTGGTTACACGAGAACGGGGTACTAGTGGTCCCTAACACTGATGGCGTCAGCAGGGCATGCGGCAATAGTGACCTAGCATGCGTAGTGCAGGCGAGCTAGGCACAATGCTTGGGACATGATGTCCACTCAGGCTTTTCTAATCACTCCCTACTACCTGAAGGCTAACTTTTCCCTGGTGTTCTTCGTTCCTTCCCTTCTTTGTCATATGCGCCAACCTTTTGTACAAACTGAGATCGCAACATACATGCTTCCTCCAAAAACACATTCTCTTGTTTTATTTGAGGAGACACTATTTCATCAACCCATTATGGATTTCCCGTTCAAACACCCAAATATTTCCAAGAAGAATATTTTGTATCAAAAGCGGTACGACGGTGTAACTTGGTAAAGGTGCTTGGTCAACAACCTCAATACCAGCACGTGCCGGGCAGCGTCACCATGTGGCAGCTGTTCCACAGGGGCCCTCGATTTTTTCGTGGCACCATAAGCTATTAACCAGGCAACTATTACCAACTTACACACAATGAAGGCGGTAGGGTCATAGACCACAGAATCAGAGGAGTATTACAAGGGAAGATTCAGACAACACGGGTTCCTTCGCAACAAGGGATAAGGAATTCAAATCCAACAATGGATTTGATTTAAAAAGATTCAAGTGTTCTGCTGGGACATCCATAATTAGTCGATACAGTGTCCTATGTTATCCAATCATGGCTGGTCTGCTGGCATCTGAATGGTAACTTCTTGCAACCCACTAAGCATTGCCCTTGAAAAACCCTAAGCATGTCTAACGAGACCTAAGGATAGATGAATGCAATAAGCACAGCAAAATAAATAAAATGCACATTCCCAAACGTCCTTATGTTGGTACAACATACAGGCACTCACTCTCCCATTCTTGACACTTCGTTCACCTTCCCTACAATCGGACGATCTCAGCAACTACGGATGAAATACAACGGAAAGATTACAATACTGGAGGACAGCGATGAAGGACACCACTAATCACGGGTACATCTTTCCAAGGCAACTAATCTACTTTGTCAGACCACACATCTTCATTCCCGGGCTCGGTGGATCCTTCTACTATGGTAGAACCGCCTCATCTAATGCCTCCCAGGAGTGCTCGTCTTCCATTAGACACTAAGCACCCCAAGGAGAACACTAAATTACTCGGTTCCGTTGGGTACACCCCAGGGGAGAACCCAAAAATCCACATTTTTGCCATCAGGATCACAAATAAGAGAATAAAGCTTATATTATTCTGAACCATTTCTTACATCACTTTTAATACATCATCAGAGTATAATATTTATTAATATAACAGCGGAATGAAATCATATTATCAAAGTTATGAACAATTTAATTGTACAGCGGAATATAAATATGTGATCAGAATTACAGCGGAAATGAATATCTAATCATGACATGATGAAGTATTGATATATAAACTACGACAATAAATTATGAAACTTTCATTAAAAGCATTTGGTGAGAGTTATAAATAATAACTACGATCGCAGCGTAAAGGAATCCTCGCTGAGCCCACTAGGAGGAATCCACACACAAGGTCAGCTTTAGCCTCCATCTGTCACCTACAACAGGGGGAATAAAACCCTGAGTACTCAATTGTACTCAGCAAGACTTACCCGATTGGAGAAAAAAAAGAATCCAAGGATATGCAAGGCTATCTGGCTTGTGGGTTGCATTTGCAGGAAGCATTACTAAGCATGCGTCCTTATATTTGATTTTTATTAATAGCCGCATTGGTTCATTAACTAACCATTCTATGTAAGCACCTGAGCTACTTTCAAGCAGGTGGTAAGCAACTAGATTTCCTTTTTCCATCTTCCATCTTTCATCTTCAGTTCTTACTACGATGCTAAACCGTAGACAAGCCGTACCGGATCGCCCAGCGATTCGTGAATCAATGCCCCCAGCTGGGTACCCCGAAAACACACGCCCCGCTTGTACCCCGAGCACAAGCAGGACCAACCCATCACTCTCCTGTCCCGGGTGTCCAGGTCCCCGTCCAAACTGGGACTCCAAGCCCCCGCCCCTGAGTCCCGGACTCAGTGCGGTGCAAGGACCTCCTCCACCAAAAAGAAACTCTAACAGTCGGTCCGGAAAGAGCCGGATCCACAACAAGAGAGCAACAAGTCTTCCAAGCGCCCATACACAAGTATGTGCTCGGGATAATAAGTCTGTGACCTGCCTAGAGTCTTATGCAATGAACGGTCCTTAACCGACCAAACAGGGAAAGCAGTGTAACCAAGCTATGCCCCGTGTCCACGGCGACACAACTTCCTACACCCACCAATACCCAAATCATATCCCTGTCCGGTCACCATTTTTCCTTTCCACCATTTATATTTTCCAAGTGATAATAATCCAGTAATACATTTCCTATATCTCGCGAGTGACATGCAATCACTCAACTTCTACCGGAGTCCTGTAGCATAGCAATCTACACGATCCTATCATACTAGTAAGACTCATAGCATAAAGATATATATGCAAGTGGGTTTCATTCAACTAAAAACTTAATGCACAAATATAATTTAAACCTGCAGAAAAGTAGGGGTTATGCACCGGGACTTGTCTAGGTAAGATATATTAAAAATTTAGTATCTGCATCTTCAGATCATCCACCATCAGCTGAATAACAAGCCCATTGCATCATCTTCTAGAAAGAATTCCATTACACCATCTTGAATTCTCAATCATCCTTCGATCGATCCGTTGATCCATCATCGTACCTATATGATATGCATGCGATGCAATGCAAAGATGTAATTAATCAACTGCAATCGTGACTCATAAAAATACGATGTACGCCTCTCGAGTTAACGGGCTAGTTCTAACGACGACCGTACTTAGGCTACATATACACTTTGTCGGATAAGGAGTTATTTCCCAACAATAATTTTAGTTATATAAACCAAGCTGTTTCTTTATTTTATTCGATCGATTTAATCATTATTCGAAATAGGACATCATTGTCTATCTAGAACCTAATTATTCTAGAGCTACAAGAATTACAAAGTGAGTACCTAATATTACTAGGAGCCTATTATATAAATTTCAGATTCAACAATATTACTAATTGATCACAACCATTCCTACAAGTTTATCTTCTAACAATATTAACCACTTTAGAATAATTAGAGCAACCCTAAAAACATACGGAGCCTATGCGAACGAAATACCCTATCAGATAGACCATGATTTTAGAAACTTAACGGAACTAGCTTGGCATTTTTACAATTTTTCGACGATTAACTACGAATTTTATAAGTTTACTTCAGCTTTAATTAGAAAACCCTTAAACATGAAAAGGGGTAGGCGGCCACTACTGGCCCAACAGCGTGGGAGCCTGACGGCCCAGGCGGGGGAACCAGCGGCCGGCCTAGTGCGAGATAAAGTGCCCCAAAGGGGGGGAGGGCGCGAGCGCCCACGAGAGAATAGCGACAACGGCGCAGTGGCCCAATGGATGCTATGCCAGCACCCACGACGGGCCGACCGAGCACGGCGGCGCCTTACAGACCGCACAGGAATTTATGTGAAAACGACCCCATGATTCGATCTATTTTCAGACATATCTCTTGTTCATGTGAGTCACTAAACTTGCATCGAGGACCCTAGAAAGATTCTATCTCACCTATCTCTCCTTTTCCCCTTCACAAAAACAGAGCATGGGCCGGGAGGGCATCGGTCGATGGAAACGGCGCATCGGTAGCGCGCGCGTGGGGAAGGAAAGGGGGTGCGCGGTGGAGCCACGGTCCAGCATAGGACCAAGGACGCGTGCGGATGGCGGTGTGGTGCTGTAGAGCTCGGCGCGAGGTGGCAGTGGCGTGGGCGGCTGTGCCTCGGCGGAGGAGCAGAGGAGACCCGGCCGGCGGTGACCGAGCATGGGCGGGCTGCGGCGAATGTCATGAAGACGAGGAGGAGCAGCGCCACTGCGGCAAGGCACCAAGACGCGGTGTGGCTGGCAATGGCCGCAGGCGTGGGTCCTCGGCACTAGCGGCGGCGCGCGATCCGGGCTGGGCGACGCCGTGGAGATGGAGACGGCGAGCAGCGTGCTCACAAGGCTGTTGAACCCGGCGAGCGAACACAGCGTCTAGCCACGGCGGTGGTCCGAGGCGGAGGGGACGGAGAGGGGACGGGTCATGAGGTGGAGCTAGGCGCGGCCATGGTGGTTGCGGACGTGCAGGGCGCTGAGCGGAGGGACGGCACCGGTGCGGGCGACAACGGCGTCAGGGAGGATCGGGCTGGCGTCCAGTGCGGCCCGTGGGCTTGCGTGTATGGCGGCGTGGCCACAGCTAGATGCGGGCGGTGAGGTGCTGCGGGTGCCTAGGAGGGGAAACGGCGGGGCGCCAACATGCGTGAGGCAGGACCGGCACAGGTGGGGAGCTGCGGCTCAGGTGGCTCCGGGCGGTGGCAGCAGCAGATGGGATAGCGGCCTTATGGGGCTCGGCCAACTATGGCCATCTGTGCTAGTTAAGCGAGAGCATCTGCACGGGTGAGGCCCAGAGGGAACCAGCCGGGGGGGCAGCGATGAGACGTTTCGGCCTTGGCAGAACGCGGACTGCGGCAAAGAAACAGCGGCCATGTCTCGGGTGGTCGCATGGAGCCAAGCACAAGACCACGCGGGGGAGAGTAGTGGCATCGGGACAAGGCATTAACTTGACAGGACAACGGAGGTAGGCAGGGCTTGGCGTGACGCGCACGAAAATGGAGTGGTCAACCCCGAGCAGTGCCCTCCGATGGCGCTAGCAGGACAAGCAAGACAAGACCGAACGGACAGAGCAGCAGAAAACAAGCGCGCGAGGGAAAAAGCGACGAGCCAGGCAGAGAGCATAGAAAAGAAAAGGCAAGTAAGAGAGGAGCAGGTCAACTAGCACACTAGGATAGATAGAGACATTTACAGCTACACAAGGAGTGCGTTTGCTCTTTAATCGTTTTTTTAATTCTTTATTTCAGAGTTATCGTCGTAACATGTGTGTATATATATAACGGTTTATTTGCAACGTCTAGGCACCGGAAAACTTCAGCAAAGCTCCAATTTAAATTTGATTCAAAAGTTATATATATGTATATCATTCTATTTATTAATGGATTTTATTTTATTTATAAAAGTGGCTTTTCCTACTTAATCTAACAGAACAACCCGTTCGCTAGCATCGTCGTTCAATATTCCTAAATATTTCTATGCACTGAGTAATTTAACTTGGGCGTTGATTCGAGTCCGCGAAACTAAGTCACACAAGATTCGCTTATCGCCTCAAGTACGACTTAAATTAAAAACCTGAGAAAACTCGATTCGAATTTTTTTTCTTAAGCCTAAATCGCAGTGCTAAATGAGATCGTAACATCGGGGTGTTACGTCTACCACCCTGGCTATGGATCTATCTCCTCTCTTGGTAGTGGCTGAGTGAGGGGAAGCAAGGGCTCTACTTCTGACACTTTCGAGGGTGGGGGTGCTGGCGGTACTGCAATACCGGTTCTCCTTTTCGACGGGTGGACAGGGATTCCCTCCAAGTTCAAGGGATCCTGCCTTTCAGTGGCCAACGTCCTGCACTTGGCCCTGGTGAAAAGATAGGCCTCTCCCAACTGATGGGCATGCCGATCTTCAACCTCTTTTAGGGCTTCCGACATGGTAGTCTACTGACTCTCTGCGTCTGCCACACTAGCATGCGTTTTAGCAAGCTACACCTAGAGCATCCTAGAGAAGATCTTGGCTTCCTCGGCTCACCAGAGGCACTTCCTCAGTTCCAAGGCTTGCCGATCATACTGCTCATCCAGAGCAACCAAGTACGTGGTCAAGTGCACCACGGTTGGACTGTCTTCTTGCGCATCCTGCCCTTGCAAAACCTCCATGCGAGTCCTCCATGCCCGTCGATTCTTTTCCAAAGGTGGAAACAACCTCATGGGGGTATGAGCAATGGGATCTTCACAGATCTAGCAAAGGTACCACAAGGCTTTGCGGGCCACAACTTGGTAGGTGTCAATGAAGCGAAACCCGGTTGCGGTCACATTCTAGGCTTCAGTGATGCCGGTGAACTCCTCACTCTTCCCAATATAGACGGTAACTTCACACCGCTTAGTGCCATGGTTTTCATACTCATGGTCCTCATACTCAGGACGGTCCTTGACCCCGAGTTTTTGTAGGGTGGCATACAGGATTTTGGGAAAACCATTAGTGTTCAGATAGTAACTGCTAACCCAGGCTCCTGCCATTTCTGGTGGGTCGTTGCAAGGAAGGATTGAGCGAAAAGCTTGCTCAAAAAGGAGAATCTAGGCGAGCTGGAGTGCACTGGGTGGTGGTACTAATGGCTAGGCTAGGCTCTGCTTATAATGGTAGAGTGGTCAGTGGTCCTAGCGTAGTCCACCCTTGGTTCTAGCGCGGGCCACTACAAATGAATCGACCGAATTTTTCGCGCGTTCAAGGCGAGCGATGTTCGAGGCTATTAATGACTAATACGGTTGCAGGGCAAGGGTCCGACAAGAGCACAGAAAAGAGTATGGGAAGATGTGGGTCATGGTCAACGTGAACCATAGGTGAACACGGAGCACGAAGTCACATCGCAGTAATAACTCCCGAACAAGGATGGGTCAATCGTGCATAATACGACACGCGTGACATCTATGAAGGGCGGATCTACCAGTAATATGGTCACTAAGGCATTAGCGCGCATGTCTTAAAGATCGTATACTACATGAGAGCCAATCCACCGGAGAAAGCCTAGTTAAACCAATTCTGGATGCTTAACTATAGCAATAGGACTGCTTATATACTTCATGGTTAAACGCCCTAATTTTTTGCAAAAATAGGTTGCCAAATTTTAGTTTAGAAAAGGATTTTGAAGCTTTATTTCCTCATTTATACTCTGATACCACATGTGGCAGAACCGCCCGAAATAACACACTTACGGAGGCGCTTGTCTTCCACTAGACACTAAGCACCCCGAAGGTGAGCTACATCAGGCAATTCTGTCGAGCACACCCCATGGGAGAACCCAAAAATCCATATTTTTCAATAGGATCATAAATGGGAGAATAAAGCTTACAACATTTTAGCCATTTCTTACATTACTTTCCATGCATCATCAGAGTATAATATTTATTGTTTATAACAGCGGAATATAACCATGTTATCAAAGTTTCAGCGAAAATAAAATCATTTAATGACAAGTTAAACATTAACATGATGATCCGTTATATACATCATAACAGGATATAAGTTTTTTCCATTGTTAAACATTTTGGCTGGAAGTTTCAAATAAACTCTATGTCCGCAATGTTAAGGAAATCCTCGCTGAGCCCACTAGGAGGTTTCCACACACAAGTGTCAGCTCCGCATGTTCCTATCACCTGCAACAAGGTAGAACAAACCCTGAGTACTCAATTGTACTTAGCAAGACTTACCCGACAGGAGGGAAAGAAAAGACTCCAAGGATATGTAAGGCTATCTGGCTTGTGGCTTATTGCATCTGCGGAAGCATTACTAAACATGTGTCCTTATATTCAATTTTATTAGCAGTCATCATTAGTTCATTAACTAACCATTCTATGTAAGCACCTGTGCTACTTTCAAGCAAGTGGTAAGCAATCAGGACCATTTTACCATCTTTCATATTCCAGTTCTTACTACGGTGCTAGATCGTAGCCAAGTCATACCGTATCACGCGGCGATTCATGAACCAATGTATCCTAGCTAGCTACCCCGAAACACACGCCCCGCTTGTACCCCAGACACAAGCAAGACCAACCCACCACTCTCCTGTCAAGGGGTCTAGGTCTCTGTCCAAACTTGGACTCCAAGCCCCCACTCCTGAGCCCCGGACTCAGTGTGGTGCTTAGACCTCCACCATCCCCGCCTCCAATCAGTCGGTATGGAAAGAGCCAGAACCCATGACAAGAGAGCAACGAGCCTTCCTATCCCCATAAGCAAGTATGTGCTTAGGATAATAAGTCTATGACCTGACTAGAATCCAATACAACGGACGGTCCTCAATCGACACAGGTGGGACAAACGCAACCAGAGCCTCGCTCGGTTACCTAACCAAGTCCAAATCCAAATCCAAAGTATGGTCCCACCCGGTCTCCAATTATTATCCACATATATTCCATGTGATGGTAACATGATAATAGTAACAATAATATATTTCTTATCTCTCACGAGTGACAGGCAATCACTCGACTTCTACCGGATCCTATAGCATAGCAATCTACATGATCCTTACATACTAGTAGGACTCATAGGATAAGGACATATATACGCAAGTGGTTTTCATTCAACTCCTTAAAACTTAATGCACAAACATAAGATAAAGTGTAGAATAATAGGGGTTATGCACCGGGGCTTGCCTGGGTAAGATATAATCAAAAGTTAGCATTCCATCATGATGACACAATCATCAAGGTACCATCTTCTCTGCTACTTCAATTGACTCCATGATCCATCGTTGTCCCTATTATGATATTCATGGATGCAACATAGAGACGTAAATAATCAACGGCGATCGCAACTCTTAAAATACGATTACGCCTCACAAACTAATGAGCTAGCTCTGATGACTAATGTACTAGACCATGTATCCAAGTTGTTGAACTTGGCGCTAATTTCCCACAATGTTTTAGTTATAAAAATCCTAGGTGTTTCTTTATTAATTAAATATACATATATATATATGAACTAGGGCTCATTTAGGTAACTTAGCAAACTAATTATTATGGAGCTACAAAAATTACAGTGAACACCCAATAATGTTAGGAATCTACTGTAAAAATTTTAGGGCCAGTACTACTACCAATTCATCACAATAATTCCTACCAGTTCATGTTTTGACAATATTAAGTGCCTCAAATTAATTATATAGCTCCTAAGAATATTATAAAACTATATGAACAAAATATACCCGTAGATAGATCATGATTTTAGAAACCTAACAAAATTGGTTTCACAATTTTTGGTCCACTACACAAATTTATATTGAATTTACAAGTTTACCATAGAAACTCAATTAGAAAATGCTTAGAAAAGGAAAAAGGCCGGTGGCAACCATTTCGGCCCAGCAGCCGAGCCTGGCCCAACATGGGACGTGGGCGTGCGCTGCAGGCTGGCCCAGTGGCCTAGTGCAGAGTGCGGCCCACAAGTGAGATGGCCCACGGCTGGGAGCCCATGCTAGCACTTTAGCAAATGAACTCTAAGACTTTTCCCGAACCGCAACTAGGTCCTAATACTATTTCTTCCTTTCTCTGGCTAATTCACTTAACCCCCCTGGATTTTTCCAAATTTAGCAGGTCGGTCACCATCTACGGTTACATGCCGGCCACCAGAGGCCTACGCGGACCCACTTAGTAGGTCGGTCACCATCTACGGTTGCATGCGCTACGATGGGCGGCGGTTAGGGACTCGAAGATGCACTGGCGTGAGCTACAGCAGTGAGCGGCTATCCGCAGCGATGGCGCAACTATTTCAGCGAGCCTACACCCTCATAGCAAGGTAGAGATGGCTGAGAAGCATCAGTAGCTCACCGCGGTGCACTCCCTACTGACGGTTGAAGCAGTGGAGCATTGCAACGGTCTGGTCATGGGCGACCGAGCAGGGTGGTGGCGCTCTACGATGGACACCGGCGTGTCACTCCACCGATCATGAGCATCCTGGCCAAAACAATGCGAGCACCAAATAGAGGGAGTCAAGACGAGCTCAGGGTTACGAGTAATTGAACTGCTACCATGCCTACATGCCTTACCCCCAACCTTCTGGTCACGGCGACGCACATGACCGGCGGTGAGCAAAAATGCCAATTTGCCAGTGGGTAGTGATTGGCCGGGCCTGAGGGGAACCAGACGTCTAGCTAACTACCTATGCTACTCACTGATGCAAGGAATTGGACTCAGAAGCCTTAAGCTAGGTGAATTGAATGAGCAGAGAGCACGGTGGCTCGAATGCGACAGCGACTTCGACCACGTGCTGGCGTGGCATTACCAATATACACAACCCGTCCTCTCCTCCCTATCTCGTAGGTGGGGTGGTACGCGTAGTTCTAGTAGCAGAGGTAGATGGGATGAGCGGCTAGGATCACACCACGAGACACAGTAGTGGCACGGCGGTAGGTGAGGTGCATGGCCGATAGCGCGTGCTCACGAGAGGGTGGCTACGACCAAAACACACGGCTTGGCAAGGTAGATGAATTGGAGGGTGGGGCGACTGCCACACTGACCTGGCACGATGGTTGTAGCCCTGGCTCGACTCAACGTGTGGCTTGGCAGCCAAAGGGTGGCACGCTCATGTCGCGCCAGTGGAAACCTGGCCATAGCCGACCGGAGCCGACCAACGTGAGGCCAAGGCACTGCGCGGCATGACCCAGGCGCGCGAGCCATCCAGCGATAGCAGCCCGGCCATGGCCTAAGCCCAGCGCCAGCAGTGCCCACGCACGCGGTGTCTATGAACTCAGGCCGAGGTATCGACTAGTGACGTGCATGCATTTTAAAGCGAAGCAAAAGCTGCTAATGATCACGATCGAGGCTCAACTAATTCCCCTAACCTAAAGTCGATACTAACACCCAACTAACAAAGCAAACCTCACATCCTGAGAGCAACTAGAGAGGGAGATATAAGGATGCCAACTTGGGTTCATCGCTGGAGTGTTGGTTCACGAACAGAGCGCCAACAACGTGGTTACAACACGTTCTAACGAAGTTTGGGTAATTTTTACGAGAGCAACGTGATCTCCAACACAACTTTATCCTACACCATGCTCATGTACACACTTTGATGCAACCAATAGTGCAAGAACATGGATCTAGGGCTTAATCATTTTTGTTCAATTTTAAATGCCAAAATGGCATTGTCTACAATTCTTTTCTGACTTGGACAGAGTAAAGACTTGGTTAGAACTAACAACCTTTAGCGCTTTTGCCGTAATTTTTAAAGGGTCTAAACCTTGCCGGTTTCAACTAACAATTGTACCATGACCTAGCCCATACTACATACTAACTTGTAGGAACAAAATATTAAAGAACTATTTAAGTATGTTCCACTAAATAATTTACCAAAGATAGCACTTTAAACTTAAATCGTTTGTTTGCCGACTTAACCGTGAAGAGTGGATTTAATTTGAATTTGATTTCTGAGCTTCCCAAAAATACTAGCTGATATTATTATTCTCCAGGATTTAAAATTGCATGCCCAGCTACATAACTTGCCCTCAAATATTTATTTCCACACTATACTACAGTTATAATTAGTCGTTTTTCATAGAAATTATTTTCCTGCCAACAATTAACACAACTCATTCTATTCTTTTTGCTAGGAGTTTTCATCACCACCTCTTTGCGCTAAGTAAATAAACTCACTATATTATTAGATCTATCTCTCAGTCCATAATCTCAGTGCTTAGCGAGCTCGTAACATCAGAGGTGTTACAATTTTCACACTTCCCATGATATCTACCGTCTCGCCTTTGTGGCTATAAATACCAGCCAAGGGCTTTGACCTCAAACACATCTACATTTGCAACTACTATCATTCTCTTGTGTCCTTCCACCTTCATAGACCCTATAGCAGTTTCCACTTCTCCCCTTAAGATCTAAACCAGCACCCATGGCCGGCGAAGATAACCACGAAAAGTGTGCAGTGTGGCAGAACCTCCTAAATTATAGGACCCACATACATTTGTCACTGTCCAAAGACCTTTGACAACAATGCATATGTTCCTGGTAACTTGAGAAGTCTGTCGGGTGTCCTCGGGGAACCCCGAATCATCCACGATTTCCGAAAGCGAGGATCACGTTCTGAGTCATTGTAGTATTACAACAGTTTATTCAAATAGACACATCGAGTAAAAAGTAGCGGAAGACTTACAATAACATAGTTTACAAACCATTTGTTTCAAACCGTATAACTAAGTTCGATATTAATACAAACCAAAGTAGTGGAGCGGCATTATAATATAATACAAAACACACAATGAGGCTACCCCGCCTTAAGGGCCACACAATTACTTCTCAACGCCATCACAAGGTACAATCTGTCATGCAAGACGATCCAAAACAGATCTGCTCATGAGGCTCACTCGCAACAAGGGTCAGCGAACCACGAGTACAAAAGTACTCAACAAGACTTAACGAAATAAGAGGCGATAACTCGGGAATGCGGGCTCGTGGATTCAAGGTATGGTTTTAGCAATAATCAAAGTTATTTTTTGCGTAAAAGCTCTTTGACAAAATTCTTTGTTTCAACAGTCTAAACTTCATAAAATCATATACAAAGATGACACGATCCGTAATGAGATCATGAAACTTCATATCCAACACCTTCATCAACCATTCTCAAGTTCCGGTTATTAATTACTACGATGATGAGCAAGTGAGTTGAGTCTCCATAACCGAGGAGCAACGACGATTGAACCAATTATAAACCCAAATTGGGATTCCAGACCACACGACATATGCGGGTCCCTGACCTACATATACCAACCTATTCTCGGATCCTCTAAAACAAGAACGGGTCCGCGCCACACGAAGAATACAGTACTCCACCAATCCATTCCATTGCCACATGGGTACACGCTATTCCCACCATCTCTCCACTCCCAGTGCGCGAGTAGCCATTCTCGTAATAGAATTGCCAAGTTCAGGCTTATCGGAGTATGTGGTTAGTACTACAAATTCTCACCTCATGCAATTCAACAACGGACGTGCCTTAATCGACACAAAAAGGAAAGATCCGCTCACAAGACCTCCATGTCTTGTGGCTCCACACACACCGAGTCCGCATGGGTCTAGATTTATTACTCCACATGCCCATATCACATGCTAACATAATTAACCAATGTTCCATTTAAAACTTGCACGTGGTAGGTAGTCACCAACTTCATCGTTCTACGCATAGGTAAGCAAAACTAGGCATATACGAGTTCAAAACTGGTAATATGGTAAATATGGAATAACAAGGGTGGTAATGCATCAATTAGGCTCTTACTTAACTCTTAATCACTTAATGCGAAGAACGGAAAGCAAAAGCGAAATTAATTTGTAAAACACAAGGTAGGGTTGTATGCATCAAGGGCTTGCCTTCGTTGTGGAAAAGTCCGGCTCTGCGACGTTTCACAAGTCTTCGATCCGACCTCAGCAGACAGATCAACCTCCTCCGCAACTTGATTAACTACCACGTGTTCACCTTCGTTTTACTACGTAGTAACATTGCCATGTTTAACATGATGCGGAATATGAAACATGATGCTCGATGATGGATGCAAAAATTAATAAATTGGATACAATTTTCCTTCGCAGCGATCTGATTATAAACCAAACTAACCAAACCATATTCAGAATCGATGTGACCACGCCAAACCTGAGATCACTTTGGTGAACTCTCCGACCACTACGGTGAACTATCCGACCACTACGGTGAACTATGCGGAGCAAAGATCGTCGATGAGGGAGAACCGCGATCGCAGTGATCAAAATAAGTAAACAACAACCGACTAAGGACTACGAAGATCGAAGCGAAGCCGTAAGTACGCGACATGGACAACGGCTCACCGAAGGGCTCGCCACGATGACACGCCCTTAGCGGTGAAGTTGTTGACCTCGAGGAAGAAAAGGCGTGGACAATGAGTTCTCGGCAATTTCAAAGCGACCAAGGATAGTCATTTGGATTCGCAAGGAAAAGATGAACTAGGACGGCCTTTACCGAGATGGCAACAGCGCTAGGGAGACGATGCGAGCTTGTTGGAGCGATGACAACGGCGGTGGTGAAAACAAAGAAGAAGAAGAAAACGCACGATGACGGCGTCTTGGTACTTATAGCGCGGCGCAGAAGCTCAAGGAAGCCACGACGAGAGCCGTTTCCGTGCCGGTAGCGACATCAAGGACGGCCACGATGTGCACAGGAGCGAAGAAGAAGGTCCAACGGCAATGTAGCTTAGGCGGTGAACACATTCACGAAATTACAAAATTGCCATACGCCAAAATTCACAAATTACTCTCAAATTTTCATAACAACTCAAAAATCTCCAAAAACAAAAGTTGTTCAAAATCGAAAGTTCTACTACTTTGCTTATATAACCATCTCCTAATTCGGTCTAGATTTTGAAATGATTTTTAGGGTAGGATTTAAATCTTTGAAAAGCGGGGTTTTCTCGAAAAATTCAAAAATCCAAACAAACTTTGAATTTAAGTCAAACAATACAATTCAACACATACCACATGAATATAAACTTGTTTTAGTGTATGCATCTCAAAGTTTTCACCAAATGCCAAATGCTTTGCAATGCATATGATGACATGTCGAGGTTTTAGTATTTTAAACACCGAGGTGTTACAATCCTTCCCCTAAAAGAAATCTCGCCCGAGATTCAAAGCCATAGAGTAAGTAATGGAAAAGGAAATGTGTCAATCCAAAACATCAGAACTTTTCCATAAAACAACTGAGGTTCTTTTACAAAACACAATTTGTAGCAACCGAGCTCAACTAACATTATTCTATTCTATATTGACGCTAGAAACTCTAGAAACTTTTCTAACAAGTAATCTTACGATTCCCAAGTAGCTTCCTCTTCGAATGTTGATTCCATTGTATCTTATAGAACTTTATTGTTCTCCTCCGAGTAAACACGATCTTTCCGATCCAACACTCGGATAGGATATATACGAATAAGTCGGATCTGGTTCAAGTTCCACTCCTTCAACTTCAACATTCCGCTCGGGCACTCGGAGACACTTCTTTAACTGAGACACATGGAACACATCATGTACAGCTGATAAATGTTCTGGTAATTTCAAGCGATATGCCACTTTTCCAAACCTCTCCAAAATTTGATATGGTCCAATGTATCTAGGTGCCAACTTTCCTTTAACACCAAAACGGTTAACTCCCTTCATTGGTGATACTTTCAGATATACAAAATCTCCTTTGTTGAATACCAATGGTCTCCGTCGTCTATCCGCATAACTCTTTTGGCGGGACTGAGCTATTTTCAAATTACTCTGTATTTGCCTAATCTTGTTTTCTGTTTCTTTCACAAGGTCAACTCCAAAGAATCTTCTTTCTCCGGGCTCCGACCAACTCAGCGATGTTCTGCACCTACAGCCATAGAGTGCTTCAAATGGAGCCATTCTAATGCTTTCCTGATAACTATTGTTATATGAGAACTCGGCCAAAGGTAAGCATTCGTCCCACTTGTTGGAATAATTAAGGACACAACACCTTAACATATCTTCAAGCACTTGATTGACTCTTTCAGTCTGTCCATCAGTCTGCGGATGATAAGCTGTACTATACAGAAGTTTAGTACCCAATGAAGCATGTAAGTGTTTCCAAAAGCTGGAGACAAACTGTGTACCCCTATCTGACACTATAGTCTTGGGTACTCCATGCAAACTCATGATTCTTGCTAAGTACATTTTGGCATATTGGATCGTAGGATATATTGTCTTGACTGGAAGAAAATGTACTGACTTAGTGAGTCGATCTACAATAACCCATACTGAGTCAAATCCCTTTGATGTCTTGGGTAGACCAACAATAAAATCCATACTTATGTCCTCCCACTTCCAAGATGGAATAGGCAATGGTTGTAATTCACCAGCAGACCTCAAATGTACAGCTTTCACCTTTTGACAAGTATCACACTTTGCTATATATCTAGCAATCTCTATTTTCATTTTAGTCCACCAGAATCTTTGCTTCAAGTCATGGTACATCTTGTTACTTCCCGGATGGATAGATAACCTAGTAGCATGTGCCTCCTCTAGAATTGATTGTCGCAACTCAGGAACTTTTGGTACCACCAGGCGATCCTTGAACCACAACACATCTTTATCATCTATGCAGAAGCATTCTGCTTTTCCATTCTCGACTCTTTCCTTGATATGGGTTATACCCTTGTTTTCCTTCTGAGCAGCAATAACTTGATCTCAAATAGTGGCTTCTACAATTATGTTGGTCAAACTTCCTTGTTGAATTACTTCTATATTCAACTTTTCCATTTCTTGACATAAAGTCAAACCCATTGTTTTCACTGCCAGACAATTACAATAACTTTTGCGACTGAGAGCATCTGCAACTACATTTGCTTTACCAGGGTGATAATGTACTTCCAAATCATAATCCTTAATCAGTTCTAACCATCTTCTTTGTCGCATGTTCAACTCTGACTGAGTAAAGATATACTTTAAGCTCTTGTGGTCTGTATACATATGGCATGTATTACCAAGCAGGTAATGCCGCCAAATCTTTAGAGCATGAACCACAGCTGCTAACTCCAAATCATGAGTAGGATAGTGTTCTTCATGTTGCTTAAGTTGCCTAGACGCATAGGCAATGACTCGGCCTTCTTGCATCAACACACATCCAATACCAATACCTGAAGCATCACAATAAACATCAAACGGCTTCTCGATATCAGGTTGAGCTAACAATGGTGCAGTAGTCAACAGCCTTTTTAAAGTCACGGAAAGCCTCTTCACAATCGATGACCGGACAAACTTGACTTGGTTCTTCAACAATTCAGTTATGGACTTTGATACTTTAGATAAATCTGGAATAAACCGGCAGTAATACCCGCCAATCCCGAGAAAACTCCGAACTTGATGAAGCTGTGGTTGGTGGTTTTCAATCAAGCACATCCTTCACTTTGCTTGGATCAACAAACAACTCCTTCCTCGACAAGACATGTCCCGAAATCGCACTTCCTTAAGCCAAAAATCACACTTGTTGAACTTAGCATACAATTGATGTTCTCTCAAAGCGAGTCGAACAATTCTAAGGTGTTCTACGCATGTTACATCTTATTCTTGGAATATACTAGTATATCATCTATAAATACCACTACAAACTTGTCTAGCTCAGGGCATGAATCTTTGAGTTCATCAAATACATGAAATGAGCTGGAGCATTGGTCAAACCAAAAGACATCACCAAGTATTCATATAATCCGTATCTCGTGGTAAATGTCGTTTTGGGAATATCTTCAGGCTTTATCTTGATTTGATGATACCCTGATCTCAAATCTATCTTGGAGAAAACTTTGGCTCCGGTCAACTGATCAAAAAGCAAATCTATCCGAGGTAATGGATACTTATTCTTGATGGTCACTTCATTCAACGGACGATAGTCAACACATAACCTCAGGGTCTCATCTTTCTTTTTCACAAAAATTGCCGGACATCCCCAAGGTGAGGAACTAGGTTGGATAAACCCCTTCTCAATTAATTTTGTATGGCTGAGCCTTCAACTCGGCCAATTCCTTAGGTGGCATTCTATAGGCTCTCCGAGAAATCGGAGCTGTTCCAGGTTGTAACTCTATGTTAAACTGTACATCCCTATCAGGTGGTAGACTGGATAAATCTTCAGGAAACACATCAGGAAATTCACGTAGTACCGGGATATCTCTAATCTCTTTTCTGTGATTACTTCAAACTTCAGGCTCGGTATCCATTCCGGAATTATTACCGCCTTCATCATCACTTTCATTGATCATTACTAATTCTTCAGGATCTTCTTCTTCTTCTTCCGATTCGCTATCATTGGCAAGGATGATACCTGGGTCCATGGCATCAGCTTGAGGCTCATGATTCGGGTTTAGTAGATCGCTAAGCCTATGCACTTCCTCATGTAGATAGGTATTATGTTCTTCTAATTCTTCTACATAGAACTCTAGCTCATGAGTTCTAGCTCTAGCTACATTTTCCCTCCGCCAAGCCTCATTTTCGTCCCTCCACCGCATGCGAACTAATATACTTTCGTAGTTCCTATAATGCGGTGGTGAGACGCCTCAATTGATCCTGTAATTCTCCCTACTGTATAGCATCCAAAGCCCTATCTCTAGTAGCTTGTGCTAATTCTATAGAAATTCTTTGTATCTCTGCTTGGGGATCGGGGCCTAGAATCGCTCATGCTAGCACCATCGTTTCTAGGGGCAAGTTGGTGACGAGGAACACCTTTGGGTCCAGTGGACTTAGGGCATCATCTTGGCACGAGCCCATCTGTAGGAAACCAATTTAATCCAAGTAAGACCACTTGATCAAAGTCTAAAGAGCAGCTATGATGGATTACATTCCTCAAACCAGACTCACTACTCAACTCCAGACTAAGAGGTGAAGGAAGTAACGAGTGAATTATTCATGATGCATGAATCGTTCTTACGAACAAAAACATCAAAGTTTATAATGCACATAAACAACATTTATTTTTCTATATAGGGCATAGTAAGATTACTACTCCACCACACAAGACCCTTTTAATCAAATAAGGAATGGTGAGAAAGAAATAAGACAAGTCAGAAGCAATTTGGACCAAATTACTCAAGTTAAATTTAGTCATCCCAAATCATTTTAAAGTTTTTGTAAACCAATACCACAAAAACTTTGTAACGATTGCTCTGATACCATTCTGTGGAGAACCTCCTAAATTATAGGACCCACATACATTTGTCCTTTGTCAAAGACCTTTGACAACAATGCATATGTTCCTGGTAACTTGAGAAGTCTGTCGGGTGTCCTCGGGAACCCCGAATCATCCACGATTTTCGAAAGCGAGGATCACGTTCTGAGTCATTGTAGTATTACAACAGTTTATTCAAATAGACACATCAGAGTAAAAGTAGCGGAAGACTTACAATAACATAGTTTACAAACCATTTGTTTCAAACCGTACAACTAAGTTCGATATTAATACAAACCAAAGTAGTGGGCGGCATTATAATATAATACAAAACACACAATGAGGTTTGCTTACCTTAAAGGCCACACAATTACTTCTCAACGCCATCACAAGGTACAAGCTGTCATGCGGCACAATCCAAAACAGATCTCGCTCATGAGGCTCACCGCAACAAGGGTCAACGAACCCTGAGTACAAAAGTACTCAATAAGACTTAACCGAAATAAGAACTGATAACTTAGGAATGCAGGCTCAGGGATTCAAGGTATGGTTTTAGCAATAATCAAAGTTATTTTGCGTAAAAGCTCTTTGACAAAATTCTTTGTTTCAACAGTTTAAACTTCATAAAATCATATACAAAGATGACACGATCCGTAATGAGATCATGAAACTTCATATCCAACACCTTCATCAACCATTCTCAAGTTCCAGTTATTAATTACTACGATGATGAACAAAGTGAGTTGAGTCTCCATAACCGAGGAGCAACGACGATTCAAACCGATTATAAACCCAAATTGGGATTCCGGACCACCACGACATATGCAGGTCCACGACCTACATATACCAACCTATTCTCGGATCCTCTAAAACAAGAACGGGTCCACGCCACCCGAGAATCTGATACTCCACCAATCCAAAGCCCATTGCCATGTGGGTACACGCTATTCCCACCATCTCTCCACTCCCAAAGTCTTGTGAGTAGCCATTCTCGTAATAGAATTGCCAAGTTCAGGGCTTATCGGAGTATGTGGTTAGTACTACAAATTCTCACCTCATGCAATTCAACAACGGACGTGCCTTAATTGACACAGCGGAAAGATCCCGCCACAAGACTTCCATGTCTTGTGGCTCACACACACCGAAGTTCGCCTTGGGTCTAGATTTATTACTCCACATTCCCATATCACATGCTAACATAATTAACCAATGTTCCATTTAAAACTTGCGGTGGCGTGTAGTCACCAACTTCATCGTTCTACGATAGGTAAGCAAAACTAGGCATATCTGAGTTCAAAAGCGGTAATATGGTAAATATGGAATAACAAGGGTGGTAATGCATCAATTAGGCTCTTACTTAACTCTTAATCACTTAATGCGATAACGGAAAGCAAAAGCGAAATTAATTTGTAAAAAACACAAGGTAGGGTTGTATGCATCGGGGCTTGCCTTCGTTGTGGAAAAGTCCGGCTCTGCGACGTTCACAAGTCTTGATCCGACCTCAACAGACAGATCAACCTCCTCCGCAACTTGATTAACTACCACGTGTTCACCTTTGTTTACTACACGTAGTAACATTGCCATGTTTAACATGATGCGGAATATGAAACATGATGCTCGATGATGGATGCAAAAATTAATAAATTGGATACAATTTTCCTTCAGTGATCTGATTACAAACCAAACTAACCAAACCATATTAGAATCGATGTGACCACGCCAAAGACCGATCACTTTGGTGAACTCTCCGACCACTACGGTGAACTATCCGACCACTACGGTGAACTATCCGACCACTACGGTGAACTATCCGACCACTACGGTGAACTATGCGGAGCAAAGATCATCGATGAGGGAGAAGCGATCGCGATGATCAAAATGAGTAAACAACAAGCGACTAAGGACTACTGAGATCGAAACGAAGCCATAAGTACACGCGATTACGCATAACGGCTCACCGAAGGGCTCGCCACGATGACACGCCCATAGCGGTGAAGTTCTTGACCTCGAGGAAGAAAAGCGTGGACAGCGAGTTCTCGGCAATTTCAAAGCGACCAAGGATAGTCATTTGGATTCGCAAGGAAAAAAGCGGAACTAGGACGGCCTTTACCGAGATGGCAACAGCGCTAGGGAGACGATGCGAGCTTGTTGGAGCGATGACAACGGCGGTGGTGAAAACAAAGGAAGAAGAAAAACGACGATGACGACGTCTTGGTACTTATAGCGCGGCGCAGAAGCTCAAGGAAGCCACGACGGAGCCGTTTCCGTGCCAGCGCGACATCAAGGACGGCCACGATGTGCCTGGAACACCGAAGAAGGTCCGACGGCAATGTAGCTTAGGCGGTGAACACTGTTCACAGAAATTACAAAATTGCCATACGCCAAAATTCACAAATTACTCTCAAATTTTCATAACAACTCAAAAATCTCCAAAAACAAAAGTTGTTCAAAATCGACAGTTCTACTACTTTGCTTCTATAACCATCTCCTAATTCGGTCTAGATTTTGAAATGGATTTTCAGGGTAGGATTTAAATGCTGAAAAGCGGGGTTTTCTCGAAAAATTCAAAAATCCAAACAAACTTTGAATTTAAGTCAAACAATACAATTCAACACATACCACATGAATATAAATTTGTTTTAGTGTATGCATCTCAAAGTTTTCACCAAATGCCAAATGCTTTGCAATGCATATGATGACATGTCAGGTTTTAGTATTTTAAACACCCAAGGTGTTACATGCAGTGGAAGATCTCCTGGAGGAGGAGATGCCGATGAGCCAGCGGCTCTGCCGCATGCGGTAAGACCAATCAACTCTTGCTCCTGTCAATAGATCACCTTCTGACTTGTCTATAGGTTTGTCTTGAACAACAAGCTTCCTCCTCCCAAGGCCGGCGAGCCCTCCAATGCTGAGTTAATTGTCGTCCCTATGCCAGATTCATCGTCGGACTCCTCTAACTCCTACACCGGCGACGACGCCCGATGCTTCCTTCAAGAATGGAGGGTGGCTAAGGACTGTTACTCCATGGCAACTCAGGAGAATGGTTAGCTTGAGATCCACCTCGGGGCCTCTCAAGCCGCCCTCCTTGCTATTGAGGAAGAAACCAACGCCGTTCGGGCGCGGTTAGCTGAGTCCGACGCCATGGTGGCAGGTAAGATGGATTCTAAGAAAACCTCTATTCTTATTTTCTCTACCTTTGTCTTGATAGTTTCTTTGTTTCTATGATTGCTAGCCCTGATGGTGCAGTTGGAGAACCTCCAACTGGCAGCAAGTGCGGCTACGGCGGCCATCAACACCTGCGGCCCCTTACTCATCAACCGCCTGCATGATGTCCCAGCGCGCGTCTAGGAGATTGCCCTCCACGGTGTTCGCCATGGTGTAGTAGTGGCCCTGGCCATGGTGCAAGTCTAGACCAGGCACGAGCTCCGCGCCATGGAACCGGGCTTCTCGATGGTCGACGTCCCCAACATGCACGAGGAGTTGATCGAGGACTTCGACGATGCTACTGTGGCCATCGTGGACATTACATCCGCCCAGGATGTGATTAATAAAGCTTTTGATTAGTTTGTAGTAGGAACAAACCATCAATGAATAAAATTCATGCTTCTCTTCATGAATGCGTTTCTGAATCTGCTGAAATATAAGTCTGATTATTTTTGTGTGTGTTTTTGCTCTATAGGCGATACACATCGTATCGGCTTTTCCCCTTAGGGCTGATTTTTGAACTAAAGGCGATACCCTCCTTGTACTAGCTATTAGAGCCAATGACTAAACAAATCGGCTATCAAGTATTAATTCAAACACTAGGATAATACTTCTTTTGGAACTTTCCATTGATTGCTCTATCAAACTTCTCTTTCCCTTCTAGCGTTTCCAAAATATAAGCATTGCCAGGCGCACACCGTTTAATCCGATAAGGACCTTCCCAATTAGACAACCATTTACCAAACCTGTTGTCCTTAGACCCAATCGGCAATCTTACTTTCTAAACTAACTCTCCTTCGCAAAACTTTTTGTTCTTGATCTTTTTATTATAATGCCTTGCAACCCTTAATTTATTGGCCACAACATTTTCAAGAGCGTGCAACCGATGACAACTTAAGTCCTCCAAATCATCCATCATAAGGATTTTAGAGACTTTGGTTGTCAAATCATTTTGCAATGTAACACGTCTTGATCCAGTCTGAATCTCCCAAGGAAGAACTGCATTATGCCTATATACTAACTCATAAGGTGATGATTTAATCGATCCATGGCAAGCCATCCTATATGCCCACAATGCTTCATTAATTGTCAAGTACCACTTCCTTTCTTCAAATTTCTTCTTAATCAACTTAATCAAAATTTGATTAGATGCCTCTACCTGGCCATTAGCCTGAGCATAACAAGGAGAAGAATTTAATAATCTAATACCCATACTGGCAGTAAAATCTCTGAATTCCTCTAATGTGAACATTGTTCTTGATCAGTAGTAATGGTTTGAGGAATCCCAAAATGATAAATAATATGTTTCTTGACAAAATCAACTATATTCTTTGAAGTTACTGTTTTCAAAGGAATCGTCTCAACCCACTTAGTAAAATAATTTGTTGCTACCAATACAAACTTGTGCCCTCTACTTGAAGGTGGAAAAATTTAGCCAATTAAATCAATTCCCCAACCTCGGAACGGCAAAGGCTTAATTATTGGGTTCATAGCCGATGCAGGTGATTTCTTAACATTACTAAAATGTTGACAATCCTGACACCCTTTGTAATATTCAAAACAATCTTCTAATATTGTTGGCCAGAAATATCCAGACCTACGAATAACCTATTTCATTTTATAAGCCAATTGATGAGCTCCGCATATTCCTTCAAGTACTTCTCCCATCAATACTCTTGCTCCTTCTTGACTTAAACATTTAAGCAAAACTCCATCGACTGTTTTATAATACAACTGATCATCCAACAAAACATACTTAGTCGACTTATATCTCAACTTTCTGATAACTTTCTATGATGAATTCTTGAGGTAATCGGCTATTTCAACTCTCCAATCATTAGCCAAGGTCTCACTACCTAAGATTTCTTTGAACACTCAATAATCTGATGCATTTTGAGCTAACTGATTGACCTCTTGATTATATGCTCTTGAAATATGCTGAAGAGAAGAGGAACCCCTCAAGTAACTTTCGACATTCATCTTGGTAACCCTTAGAATATCATCTTTGCATTCATATAGGCCGATCAACTAATTAATAACCAGCTGTGAATCTCCAAATATTTCAATTGACTCAGTCTTTACTTCCTGAAGAAGTTGAAGTCCCTTAAGAATAGCTTCATACTCTGCTTGATTATTGGTGGTCATTGGTTTGGTTTGAAAGGCAAACTCAAAACTTGCTCCCCGAGGTGAAACAATAACAATACCAATGCCATCCCCTTGCTTGCACGATGATCCATCAAAGAATAATGTCCAAGGCATAGGTTCCACATAGACGATACTTGGTTTATGATGTTGAGTAATAAAATCAGCCATCACTTGCCCTTTGACTGCTTTAGCCGATTTATACCTCAAATCAAAAATCAAATTCTGATAATGCAAGAATCCACTTTCCCATTCTCCCATTTAATATCGGCATTGACAACATATGTTTGATCACATCAGCTTTAGACACTACTGTACACTTAGTCGATAATAAATAATGTCATAATTTAGTGCATGAGAAATACAAGCATAAGCATAATTTTTCAATAGGGGAATATCTTATTTCTGGATCCAAAAGTCTTCAACTTAAATAGAAAACAACCTGTTCCTTTCCATCAAACTTTTGCATCAAGGCTGATCCAATCGTTTAGCTATCGGTTGACACATACAACTTAAAAGACTTACCTTGCTGAGGAGGAATCAGCACAGGTGGAGATTTCATATACCCTTTTATCTCCTCAAATGTTTTTTGTTGAACGTCACCTCATTTAAATTCTTGATCATTTTAACTTTAATAAAGGAGAAAATAGTAGAATCCTTTCTGACATATTTGAAATAAATCTTTTGATGAAATTTAATCTTACCAAGCAGAGATTGTAATTTTGTTTTATTAGTTGGAGGTACTGCCTCATCAATTGCTTTCATACTTTTCTGATCAATTTCAATTCCTATCGCGTGGACCATAAAACCCAAACATTGTCCAGCTGACACTCCAAAGGCATAATTATTAGGATTCATCTTCAAACCATCGTTTCTTGTGCACTCTAAAGTCTCCCGTAGATCAGCCAGATGTTCTTTGTACCCTTTGGATTTCACCACCACATCATCAATATAGATTTTAACAATCTTGCCGATCAACTTATGGAAAATATAATTCATCGCCCTTTGATAAGTTGCACCAGCATTCTTTAATTCAAAAGTCATTACAACCCATTCAAATAAGCCGATTGCACCAGGGTGCGCAAAGGCTATTTTTGCTATGCTTTCCTTAGTCATAAAAATTTGATTATAATCTGCATTATCATCCATAAAACTAATTACCTTGTGTTCGGCCGCTACATCTACCAACATATCGGCTATTGGCTTCGGATACCCATCCATCGGTGTAGCCTTGTTCAAATCTCTAAAATCAATACAGACTCTCAACTTCCTATTTTTCTTATACACAGGAACTACACTCGATATCCACTCTGTATATCGGCAAGGTCGAATAAATTTTTCTTCTAATAGCCTTTTAGTCTCCTTCTTAATATCATCAAGAACATTTGGATTAAATCTCCTTGGAGCTTGTTTAAATGGCCGATATCCAGGTTTGATTGGCAACCAATGTTCAACAATTGACTGATCTAAACTAGGCATTTCAAAATATTCCCAAGCAAAACAATCTTTAAATTCCTTTAACAAATCTATCAATTCTTGTTTATACTCAGGATTTAATTTAGCACTCACATACATGGGCCTAGGCCTATCTCTAGGACCAATATCTATTTCTTCTAACTCATCGACTGACGTAAAGTCATGTCCTAGTTTACCATCTGTACCATCTATTGGATTATCCATTAAAACAAACTTTCAGAGCCGACTATTCAAATCAGTTGTTGGCTTTCATCATTGATCCTAATGAAGCCTCCTTCCTATCGCTTGCTAGAAAACACTCAAAATCTTCTAGTTCCCAATACATTGGATCAGCTGTTGCTAAACTCACGGAATCATCGGCATGAACTAGCTCAACATTGTCTCCATGCCACTAAATCAAGCATTGGTGCATAGTCGTTGGTACACAACAATTGGCATGAATCCAATCATAACCAAGGAGTAAATTGTATAAACCCTTTCCGTCAAAGACAAAGAATATAGTGAGCAAAGTCTTGCTTCTAATTGTCAATTCAATATTTATTGCCCCCTAGTCTTAGACGCATTACCCCTAAAATCCTTAAGCATCATGTCAGTCTCAATCAAATCCTCTGGCCCTTTACCAAGCTTGCGAAAAGTAGTATAAGGCATCAGATTAACAGAAGCACCTCCATCAACCAATATTTTACTCATCGGCTTCCCATCGACAAAACCTTTCATATATAAAGCCTTCAAATGCTGATGCTTAATTGGTTTATCAAATATAGCTTGTTGTACCAATGTCAACTGGGTTGCCATCTCTTCATACTCCGATTCTTCAAAGTTCGAATAAACTTCTTGATCTGCTGGAGCTTTAAATTCAGATGGTAAAAGAAAAACCATTTGAATATTAGCCGATGGTTGATCCTTATCGACTGTTTGTTTAGCACGCCATACTTGCGGTTTAGATTTCTGAGCTTGTTCTAATTCTCTGCTCCTTAGGTGTTGTACTCTTCTCTTCTGACCTCTTGTTAAACCTCCTAGACACCACTGTCCTTCCTACCAAACATACTCTTCATCATCTTCTTCCTCATAATCGGCCCAGTTTTGATCAATAACTCGCTTTCCAAGCCGATCATGAATGCTTCTATTTTTTAAGCACCGATCCACATCATTACGTTGATTTTCAATTCGATCATGGATATACCGGTGGTTGACTTGAGATTGCCTAAACTTCCAATATTGTTCACTACATTCTGGGCAATTATTTCTAGTAGGCAATCTCAAACCTTCGTTCGAACAATGTCTGAAGAAAGGGCAATTACAATGTGACTCAGCTTGTTCTCTTTCATATCTCTCTTCTTCTTGTTGACGTTGATATTCCTTCTCTTCTAACTAGCGCTGATAATATTTCTCCTTCTGTTGTTGCCGTTTATTCAACAGAATTCGAGATATAACACATGGTTTCATCGCACCATCTCTTGATGTTTCTCCCTGCTTATATCGGCTCTTTTGTTGGTCACGACTCCTTTTGATTTCTCTATATTTATCAGCCGATATTTGCATCTTTGGATCAACTGTTCCAGTTTCTCTTGCTCTAGCTAATGTTAAAACTTTAGCTTTCCCTTTGAACAACTTAGCATCAACCATATTCTGATCCTTTGGGAAAGAATTATCATCAACTTTCATTTTTTGAGCTGTATCAAATTTAAGCTTCCCTTGTTGAATGGCCCTCTGAATATGCTGCCGAAAAATTATGCAATCATTTGTAGTATGAGAAGTAGTGTTATGGTACTTGTAGAACTTCATATTCTTCAACTGATCAGGAGGTAATATAACATGATTGGCAGGCAGTTTGATCTGTCCCTTCTCAAGCAAAAAATCAAAAAGATTGTCTGCTTTTGTAACATCAAAATCATAATTCTCTTCAACTTCTTTTCCCCAAGGATTTGGAATCATTACTATCTTTTTACCCCAATTCCATTCAGCTGTAGCAATTTCCTCTTCTTCATCATCCTCATCGACTAAATATGGATTATAAGCTTCAGCGATTGCAGCATTCTTCTGGAATCGGGTATCTCTGCGCATATTTTGGAATTGGCTATTAAGTGCTGCCACCCGTTGAGCCAATTGACCTAAATTGTTAAATTCTTACCCAAGCAACTTTTCTCTCCATGTCGGCAACATTCCTTCAACGGCCAACGCAGCTAGCTGATCATCAGACAAATTCAATTAAAAGCATAAGTTTCTTGTTTCTCGGAACCTCTAAAGGAATTCGGCACCTGATTTATTAGCCCTTTGCTTTATAGTCGTCAAATCTATGATCTTCCTTTCCACTGTCCTAGTATAGAAATATATATGAAATTTCTTTTCAAGATCACTCCAATTGGCAATAGAATTAACCGCTAGTGATGAAAACCAAGTGAAGTCTAGTCCTGATAGGGATGAAAAGAAGAAACGAACTCGATGCGCTTCCTCAATAGAGGCTTCACCTAACTGAGTAAGATATTGACTGATATGTTCTATTGTACTTGTGCTATCTTGACCAGTGAACTTGGCAAACTCTAGAAGCATATAATTCGTAGGAAGGGCCACTAAATCATACCACTTCGGATATGGATGTTTGTACAAAAAAGGTATGCCCTTTTGGTTTTAAACCAAACTGATTTTTCATCATTTCGGTTACTCTGAGCAACAATTTATCAGTATTTGAGTTTGAGTTTCTTGGCAACTGCTGGCCCATCTGCAAATTGAAATTCGAAGTGCCTTGATATCCTGGATTTGGAATCATATTGAGAGTATTATAATCTGAACCATAATGATATCCTTGTGGGATCTCTATCTATCGAACCTCTTGCTAATTTACTGCTTGAAATCTCTGATTGAAAATATTAGGATCTATATCTCTACGAATTCTTTGAACTGATGGTGCTATTTTTTGAGCCAACGGTGGTATTTGGTCTGATGTATCAAAATTAACCATCTGATTTCGAACTTGCCCTGTAGGCTGTTAAACATGTTGTACTGATGATCCAGGATTATATTGTATTTGATTAGTAGTAACACCCTAAATTTGCTTAGACGAATTCTAAATTGCCTAGGCATCATCACTCTTAGCTAGTGCTGTTTTTTGATGGCTAGTACCGGCTTGATTAGTCCCCTAAGTCGACGGATGTGGAATATTGTAATAAGCCGGTCCAACCTGATCAAGTGGAAATCCATGAAACACCTCCTTCATGGTATTATGGAATGTATTCAAGAAAGTTGTATTATGATTCAACATTGCATCATGAATAGATTTGTTGATAGCTTCTACAAAGAAACGTCTATCATTGGCTTCATCTGTATGACTGTCCATACATCAAAACTCTAAGCAGTGGATATTTCTGAATAACTTTATTGTCATGTGTTTTGGTGTATAACAACAAACACTTATTCTAAAACTCCTCTATAGCTTTACCAATGACATCTTTATCCTCAGCAGACAAGTCTTCATAAGGTACCATAAAAATGTCTTGATTGTTGTGAACCGCCATGACGATTATGGTCCCACCAGGCGGGCCAAAAAGTGTGTTGACACAAAAATATGACGATGTGATCAACACACAGTAAGTCGGAAGATCTGAGTGGAACGAGACCAGAGATATGCATGGCTTCAACACAGAACCAATCGATTCAAAAAACCTAACGACATGCCAGTCAATTTGACCTACAATTGACAAGGAGAGAAAATCTTATCAGTAATTTAAGGTGGAACATGTCGGTGTTGCACCAAACAATTCCAAATGTGCGGCTAGATAGCCGATTCAATGAGGTTATCAACTAAATAGTCGATATCCAGCGTATCCATAAAAAGAGTATAACATGCGAACAAATCAACTGTCTAATATAAATGAATTTACAAATAGTTTGAATCTAATATATTATCATCAACAGTGAGGTTCGATCGAATCGATGCAGCTATGATAATGATAACAAACTAAAGCCAAAAAATCTATAAAACCATCTATATGTTTACAGATTCATAAAAACATGCTATATGCGTGAGGGTATAGGCAAATCGGCTAAAATAGTCGATGCAGTCATAGCAAACAAACAAAGTATATATCTTGATCATGAACAAAACCACTAATCGATAATTTCTAATCTAAAGTCTTACCTATGAGGTTTGACCGGACCGATACAGCTATAGTAGTGCCTTTAGATTGGATCTCATTAACTAATGAGTTTATTCAAGTTTGAAATATGTCTTTGGATGCATACTATGTTTGACTGGAATAGAGATAAAACAACTGATCTAGCGGAATTAAGCCATCAATTATAAGATTTGAAGCATGAGCAGATCAAAGGACGACCAATTAAGATGATATGATACCGATCTATCTCTATCTCAATCGGATGATTTTGTTATAATTAATAAAACATTAATTATAGCAAGATCGATAACTGGTGAATCAACCAAAAACAGCAAGAAAAATCTTACTAATCTTAGGAGATTCGATAACTGGTGATATTGTATTAAACAACAAGTTATTAAACACAAGATCG
The DNA here is from genome assembly GCA_904845875.1 of Miscanthus lutarioriparius. NCBI lineage: Eukaryota > Viridiplantae > Streptophyta > Magnoliopsida > Poales > Poaceae > Miscanthus > Miscanthus lutarioriparius. Next base: position 62,406,056 of record CAJGYO010000018.1, read on the forward strand.
ATAACTTTGATCTATATTGTTATTTGTAAGAGATCAATCAGCTAATGCAGCCTTACAAACTATGATACAGATCGATAACTAACTTATATTATGGCTCATAAAAGATCAACCAGCTGATGTAACTTTACAAGCATAATACAAGTCATGATGGTACTCACAAGCAAGCTGGAGGTCGATCAGTCGATGCAGCCCTGTTTGCTGAAGAACTCATCAAGATCTACAGTACTCCTACTCCTAATACGATGGCGAAAGCCAGAAAGATTGTATTGATTGAATGTTCATCCGCTTTTACAATAACCAGGGTCTAATATTTATACCCAGAACCTAAACATGAATCCTACTCATTACAATTCTTAGAATAAAAGAAAACTTTCTAACTTAATAATAACCTAGACCACAATTTTCCTTATTCGTAGAGTCCAACACATCTCCCTAGCGCCACTCAAGTATAGCCCATTGACGCCATCTGCTAACGTCATCCATAAAATAGTCGATTCTGACATTACATCTAAATCAGCTGATACCAATTCTCATCCAATCGATTCCTTGATGACACAATCCTAGAAGCTTCAAGTTCCCGCGTTCTTCTTCCTAAATTTTGGTGTAAACAATTGTCAATGACTTGAAGACTTTGGGTGAGAAGATAAATAATGATGATGTCTCTCATCGGTTCTTGATGTGCTTACCTCTAAGATTTAAGACATTGAGATTGATCATCATTAGAGGAGGATTGAAGCAATTAACCCCCAACTAAGTACTAGGTGATGTCATGACACAAGAGACATACCGTATGGAAAGAAAAGGGGTTGACAAAGATGAGAAGGAGGATGAAGACAACAAGAAGAAGAGTGTAGCTTTCAAGGCTAGTTCATCATCAAAGAACAAGGGCAAGTCCAAGAAACAAGAATCAAGTGATGATGAAGATGCTAGTGATATTGATGATGAGGACATGGCTCTCTTTGTGCGCAAGATGGACAAATTCATGAAGAAGAAGGGCTATGATGCAAGAAAGATAAGAGATCACAACAAGAAATATGTGAGAAGATGCTACAAGTGCAAGCGCAAGGATCACATTATAGCAGATTATCCCTACAATAGCGACAATGATGAGGATAAGAAGAAGGAGAAGAAAGAAAGGAAGGAAAAGAAGGAGAAGAAGGAAAAGAAGATGACCTTCCAAAAGAAGAAGAAGGGTGGAGACTATGTGGTCACTTGGGATAGTGATGGCTCTTCGGATGATGATGAGTCTAGTGATGATGACACGAAATCTCTCAAGAAGGCACTAGCAAGCATCGCCATCAACAACAAGCCCTCCATCTTCGACACTTCATCGATTTGCCTCATGGCAAAGCCTACCAAGGTAAAATATGATGTGAGTGATAATAATGATTGTGAAAGTGATGTTTGTAGGAGTGATGATGATGATGAGGAGTACACAAAGGAGGAGCTCATGGACATGTTGGAGCAAGTCTACACTTGCTTTGAGATGAAGAGAAAGGAGTGCAAAGAATTGCACAAGAGAGTCAAATCTCTTGAGCAATCCTTCGTTGAGCTCAATGCTTCTCATGAGAGTCTAAAGAAAGACCATGAGGAGCTTGGCAACGCTCATACTAAGCTTGAAAAGGCTCACTCCTCTCTCCTTGAGCAATCTAAGAAGAAGGAGGCCATTGTGACCTATGATGTGGGCTCTACATGTGATCTAATCAATGAATCTTTCTTTGAGCATATCATTGTTGCCTCTACTAACCCTTCTTGTAGCACTTTCACTTTCACCTCATCTACTAGTGATGGTTTCACTTGTGATGCCTAACTAATGGTTGAGAATGAGACCCTCAAGAAGGAGGTAAATGAGCTCACTTGTGCCTTAGGCAAGACCTATGGTGGTGAGGACCACTTGCTTATGTGCTTGGGTAGCCAAAGAGCATCTCTCTACAAAGAGGAATTGGGCTATACCCCCAAGAAAGGCAAGGTCGTCTTTGCTTCTCACAGGACTAGTTTTGTGAAGAACAATGGCCAGTATTGCTATAGTTGCAAGCAAGTTGGTCACAAAGAGCATGATTGCAAGAACAAGAAATCACATGTTAATGTATCCTCAATTAAGTTTGATTCTTGTTATTTGCTTACCAAGGATGGCAATGGTGTGAAGGCCAAGTTCATTGGTGCAATAATTATGGGCTCAAAGAAGAAAGCCATTTGGGTACCAAAGAGCTTAGTGACTAACCTTCAAGGACCCAAGCAAGTTTAGATACCTAAAAAGAATTGATCTTCTTTTGTAGGTCAATTATAAAGCCGGAGGAAGGCATTGGGTTCTATTGGCATGAAAATTTTGTCTCGTGCTGGGGCACACGAGCAAGCCGGAAGGGTCTGCTTGATGGAGCCATAGATCCACCTAGCTTCAATGCAGGGGTGGTTGATCCTGCGTACTCCTCCCGAGACGTGCCAATCAATTTGACCCTGCAATTAACAAGGAGAGAAAGTTTATTAGTAATTTAAAGCGGAACATGCCGGTGTTGCCAGACAGTTCCAAATGTGTGGCTCTGAGAGCCAACTAAATAGTCGATTCCAGCATACTCATAAGAATAAATCAGTTAAAGCTCATCAAGTTATGGAAGAAAAATCAGTTATCATTCAAAATGAATATCATTATTTAGACAAATATTAGTCAATGGCAGTAGGATGTCAACACTAATCAATTTATGCTAAGCCAATGACTGCAAGTAACCGAATCCCTTTTTATATGAAAATTCAGCCCATCATCATTTAACCATTTAATAGAGATAAATCTAATAAACATATTAGATCTCATCTATCGCCATGACCAGTGGGGCATGAGGTAGAATCATGCAGGCCGTAGAAACAGCAATAAATTCGACGACCCTAACTTATTACCAATATCAGTGGGGCATGAGGCAGAATCATGCAGTCCATAACACAATAATAAGATCATGGGGCTAACACGTCTTTCAACCTATCCTTACTTCAACGGTCTTGTGGCGTGAACTGTATGTGAAAGCACTCGATACCGGCTAAAACAGCAGATTCAGGCATAGCGCACAGTTAAGGTCACGCCCCATCAGGAACAGATCTACCAAATAACGATCCTCGCTCCACGGTGCTAACAGTGGGGTGTGAGGCAGAATCACACAGGCCATGATAACGGGCCATGGAACGGTTTTCGTTAGTTGATAGATATATTCAAGACCAAACATGCCTTAACCGCACACTATGCACGATCAAGATTGACATAAAACAACCGATAAAACATAACTCATCATTTAAGGTGCAGATTAGATCAGTTTAGATTAATAAACGATGGATTAAACAGGATATAAGGCCGATCTAGATCAATCCCAATCGGGCAAAGTGATATTGCTGTAATTGAATAAATAATGAAAGCAATAAGCAATATCGGTAACTTAATGAATCTATCCGAAGGACGCCACCCTTAAATAGAGCCGATAACTTGACCTTAATCTAGTTCGAGTAGTGGAGGTCGACCGAATCGATGCAGCCGTACTTGAACTAAACAAGAGCCGATAACTAGCTTATACTAGAGTCACAGTGGAGGTCGACTGGATCGATGCAGCCATATGAATAGAAGTATAAGCCATGATGGTACTTACAGACAAGCCAGAGGTTGGCCAAACCGATGCAGCCTTGCTCGCTGAAGAACTCGCTGAGATCTACTCTACTCCTACTCCTAAAGGGTGGCCGGAGCTAAAAAAAGAAAGTAACTTGTATTTGATTGATTGTGTGTCCTTTACAATAGCTGGGGTTCAATATTTATACCCGGAGCCTAAACATGAATCCTATTCGAGTATAACTCATTACAGTCTTTGGTATAAAATAGAACATCCCTAATCTTAAGATAACTTGGACCCTAATCTTTCCCTTTTTGTAGAGTCCGATATGCATCTCCTGATGCCAACCATAGCCCATTATCATTACTTGCTGACATCATTCAAAGAGAGCTGATTCCAGTGTCTCCTCTAAATTAGCTGATATCAATCTTGATGCAATGGAGTCCTTGATCGACACAATTTTGGAAGCTTCGAGCTCCCACGTTCTTCTCTCCAAATTTTGGTGTAAACAGGTTCTTGATAGTGGGTGCACACAACACATGACCGGTGATTCAAGAATGTTCAATTCAATCAACACAAGTGATAGCAATAGGGTTGATAGTATAACATTTGGTGATAATGGCAAAGGCAAGGTCAAAGGTCTTGGTAAGATTGCAATATCCAATGACTTGAGAATTTCCAATGTGCTAGTAGTAGAGAGCTTGAACTTCAACCTATTATCGGTTGCTCAATTGTGTGATCTTGTTTCAAGTGCATATTTAGAGTTAATGATGTAGAGATCATAAGTGTAGATGGCTCTAACTTGATATTCAAAGGATTTAGATATGATAATCTATACTTGGTTGATTTCAAAGCTAGTGAAATTCAATTGACAACATGTTTGCTCACTAAGTCTAGCATGGGTTGGTTATGGCATAGAAGGCTTGGTCATGTTGGAATGAAACAATTGAACAAATTAATTAAGCATAATCTAGTTAGAGGCTTGAAAGATGTCACATTTGAGAAGGATAAGCTATGTAGTGCATGTCAAGCCGGAAAGCAAGTTAGTAACACACATCCTAAGAAGAGCATGATGAGCACATCTAATACATTTGAGTTGTTGCACATGGACTTATTTGGACCAACCACATATACTAGCATTGGTGAAAACAAGTATGGATTTATAATAGTGGATGATTTTATAAGATATACATGGGTAGTCTTTCTAGTTGATAAGAGTGATGTGTTTGCAATCTTCAAGACATTCATCAAGAGAATTTAGAATGAGTTTAAAACAACCATTAAGAAAGTAAGAAGTGACAATGGAAGTGAGTTCAAGAACACTATAATTGATGAGTTATGTGATGAGTTTGGAATTAAACATCAATTCTTGGCCAAGTACACTCCACAATCAAATGGCCTTGTTGAGAGACAATAGAACTTTGATTGTCATGGCAAGATCAATGTTGAGTGAGTACAATATGAGTAATTCACTTTGGGCTGAAGCAATCAACACGGCTTACTACTATAGCAACCGCCTCTATTGTCATCCAATGATGGAAAAGACACCATATGAGCTCTTGAATGGAAGAAAGCCTAATATTGCATACTTTTGGGTTTTTGCTTGCAAATGCTATATATTGAAGAAAGGCACTAGATTGAGTAAGTTTGAGAAGAAATGTGATAAAGGCTTCTTGCTTGGTTACTCCACTACTAGCAAGGCTTATAGAGTTTGGAATTTGGCTAGTGGTACTCTTGAGGAGGTCCATGATGTGGAATTTGATAAAACCAATGGTTCCCAAGAGGAAGATGAGAATCTAGATGATGTGAGAGGCACTCAATTGGCCAATGCAATGAAGAAGATAGATGTTGGTGACATAAGGCCTAGAGAAGTGATTGAAGTTGAAGATAACAAAGATCAAGTGTACTCTAACTCAAATGTGCAAGCTAGTGGTTCTCATGATCAAAATCAAGCTAGTACAAGTGGTGTTCAAGTGCAAGATCAACAAAAAGTGGCTAGTTCATCATCTCAACCAAATGATCAACAAAGTGTAAGCAATCAAGTTCAAATACTCCAACCAACCAATGTTGCAAGAGATCATCCTTTGGACTATATAATTAGTGATGTCTCAAGACGTGTGCAAACTAGATTAAGATTGGCATCATTTTATGAATATTTCTCATTTGTGTCATCCATTGAACCAAAGAAGATAGATGAAGCTTTGAAGAATGTTGATTAAGTAAATGTTATGCATGAAGAGCTAAACAACTTCACAAGAAATCAAGTATGGGAGTTAGTTGAGAGGCCTAAGGATCATAATGTGATTGGAACAAAGTGGGTCTTTCGGAACAAGCAAGATCAAGGTGGGATAGTTGTAAGGAACAAAGCAAGATTGGTAGCACAAGGCTATACACAAGTTGAAGGTCTTAACTTTGGAGAAACATATGCCCCGGTTGCAAGATTGGAAGCAATTAGGATCTTGTTAGCCTATGCTTGTGCCCACAACATCAAGTTCTACCAAATGGATGTGAAAAGTGCATTTTTCAATGGGTACATCAATGAGCTTGTGTATGTTTAGTAACCTCCTGATTTTGAAGATGAGAAGAAACACAACTATGTTTACAAGTTGAGAAAGGCTTTGTATAGATTGAAACAAGCACCAAGAGCATGGTATGAGAGATTGAGGGATTTCCTACTATCTAAGGGATTTAAGATGGGCAAGGCTGACACCACTCTCTTCACCAAGAAGCTTGGCAATGACTTGTTTATGTTGCAAATCTATATTGATGACATCATATTTGGATCAACCAATTAAGATTTTTGTGAGGAGTTTGGAAAGATGATGGCAAGTGAATTTGAGATGTCCATGATTGGAGAGCTTAGTTACTTCCTTCGTCTTCAAATCAAGCAAATGAAGAATGGTGCATTTGTGAGTCAAAGCAAGTACATCAAAGACATGCTCAAGAAGTTTGGCATGGATGAGAGTAAAGCTATTAGTACACCTATGGGGACAAATGGAAACTTAGATAGTGATGCTAGTGGCAATAGGGTGGATCAAAAGATGTATCAGTCTATGATTGGAAGTCTACTCTATGTGACCGCATCAAGGCCGGATGTGATGTTTAGTGTATGCATATGTGCTAGATCTCAAGCCTCACCAAGAGAAAGTTATTTGAAGGCAACAAAGAGAATATTGAGGTACTTAAAGTATACATAAAATGTTGGATTATGGTATCCCAAAGGAGCAAGATTTGAGTTGATTGGTTATTCGGACTCCGATTATGCGGGATGCAAAGTAGAGAGAAAGAGCACATCGGGCACATGTCAATTATTGGAAAGATCACTTATGTCTTGGTCATCAAAGAAGCAAAATAGTGTAGCACTTTCAACTATCAAAGCGGAGTACATTTCGGCCGGTAGTTATTGTGCTCAATTACCTTGGATGAAGGCTACTTTGAATGATTTTGGAATCAAGTTCAAACAAGTGCCATTGCTATGTGACAATAAAAGTGCTACGAAGCTCACCAATAATTCAGTTCAATATGCAAAAACAAAGCATATAGATATCCGCCATCACTTCATAAGAGATCATCAACAAAAAGAGGACATTTGCATAGAGAGTGTGGGCACCGAAGATCAACTTGCCGATATATTCACCAAACCACTTGATGAGAAGAGGTTTTGCAAGCTAAGGAATGAACTGAACATAATTGACTTCTCAAATATGTGTTTATGCACCCCCATTATATGACATGCCTCTCTTTCAAGCAAAGCAAGGTAAAATTGATTGACATGTCATTCATCCATTGCTAAGGACTTGTTTAGTGCATCTAGTCATTCCTATCATATCTTAGGCTCATTCATGAAAAACAAATGAGTTTGATGTTTGTATGGTACCTATGGGGGGTACAACCCCGGATACCCATGGTAGACCACATGGGTTGTGCCCCTAGGGGCGGCCCAGCCCATAAGATGAAGCCTTGCGGGGCATGGCACTGCTCGGCGCTTCCCGCAAGACACCGGGAAGATATCCTAAAGATACTACGAGATATGTTAGGATACGTGTGATCCCATGATTCCTGTAATCTGTTATTACTTTCCGGTTATCTCTCAGATCTAACCGACTTGTAACCCTGCCCCCCAGACTATATAAGGCGGGTAGGGACCCCCTCCAAACTCACGCAATATCATACGATAGCCAATACAAACCAACAGATCATAGGAGTAGGGTATTACATCATACTGATGGCCTGAACCTGTCTAACTCGTGTGTCTCTGTTGCCTTCTTGTTCTTGATTACACGCCTCTCTACTGATCAATCTACCTTCATAGAATACCCTTCGGAGGACTACCGATGATATTCTATCGATAGTAGGCGCGCCAGGTAGGGGTGTGCATGCTGTTTCTATATCGAACAAGATGGTACGTTCCGCAGGCTCTTCGTCCCTCCCGTAGCCTAGCTAGATCTTCACGGTTAGATTGATCTCATGGATCATCAATGCTGACGAGAGACGGAGAGCTCATCGAGCCGGTGCAGATCGATTCTGCGTTGATCATCCCAACACCTATGACTGCAGATCCGATATAAGAACCACCTCCGAGGTTGCCTTCATCAACAACTCGCCGCCCGCTTCCTCGGTACCAGAGGAGGCCGATCAACAATGACGATCTGATCGCATCCATTGATTAGGTTGGTCAGAAGCTCGCCGAATCAACTCTGGACACTCTGGTTCAGCGCTGACCACCCTCCGATCCAGATCTATCGGAGGCTGCTTAGAAAACTTCATGGGTTGCGGCTCTGCCCTTCGGGCTCACCAACGTCGCTGCAGCCTACTAGGATGCCCTAAGGGGCAAGTTCGCCGACCAGATTGGAGATGTTCAACCTCCCACCGACCAGATCACCGACCAGCCCCCGCTGGCTGTCAACATGCTACACGTCGGCCAACACCCCGGAACATCCCTCCAAACCATCCTGGAGGAGAATCCAGACTCCGAGTCCTAGGGCTCTATGGAGATCATTGCCGAAACCACCACCGAACTACTTCCTCTCCCTCATTTTCGTGGCGGCACAATCTTCAACGTCAGCGTCGAAAGCCCCCTCGGAATGGTGAAACGGAGGAGGAACACGCCGCTCACGCGAGAACAGGAACGTCAACCGTGCGCAACGCTGAGCAAACGAGGCTGCCCTTACGATGGCTGAGCAGCAGCTTAACTCACAAGGAAGGCCACGCTAACTCCAACGCAACCTCGACGATCAGTTTGTTCGTGTTGACGGCCATGACGTCTACAAGACCCCAAGCGCCAACCTGGCCGTGGTCGCCAATGAGCTCGCCCGGCTCCCGCAGACGTCGGAGGTCACCAAGGTCGCTGCCATGCTTAAAGCGGCGCACTACCAAGTCAATGAGATCTATCAGGATTAGAGACCTTCATACTCCACAAGCTTGATTCATCGATCAGCCATGCCAAGATCCGATCGCCGCCCAAGTCGCTTCACCGACCAGCACCGCGACGATAGGCAACCCCTCCAGGGCGGAGCTAGGGGCAACCATATTGAACATCACCACCAACACAACCAAGAGGTCGACCAGGACATCCGAGTGCACCTCAACAATCTCTGAGATGCGCGACAACGTATCGACGAATGCCGCTTCGATTGCCATGAAGATGAAGTATGCCGCCGCCAGGAGTATGAGCAAGAGTACAGTAACCCGGACTTAGCTCTTGAGCCCCCCAACACCTACAACACTGCAAATGATGGCACCGACAACCCGAAGGGCCCCTAGCATTCACGAGGGTGCTCCAAACACTTCAATGGCCCCATGGTTTTAAAATCACTAGGGTCAAGCCCTACGAGGGAAGGATGAACCCAACACAGTGGCTATAGGCTTGCACCACTGCTGTCCGCGCTGCTGAAGGAGACACCAGTGTCATGGTGAACTATCTTCCCATCATGCTTATGCCAACCGCCATGAACTGGTTCACAAGCCTTGCCCCGGACTCCATCGGATCCTAGGAAGAGCTAAAAAAAGTCTTCACTGACAATTATATGGCTATGTGTACTCGGCCGGGCACCAAGCATGATCTCAACCGCATCTACCAAAAGTCATCCAAGCTCCTCCATAGCTACATCAGACACTTTTTCGAGATGAGGAATTCTATTCCCAACATCATGGAAGCTGAGGTAATCACCGCCTTCATCCGAGGACTCCATCACCGTAAGCTTCGCTCCAAGTTCAACCGCAAGCCACCCACAGGGATTGGCGAGATGATCACGACCACCAACCAGTACGCCAACGCCGAGGAAGCTGAGGTGCGCTTCAACGAGGATGCGGGCACTCATCGCCCAACCCAACACTACGACGACCGCCCTCCCAAGACGATTGACGCTTGGCAACGAGCCGCCGCCATGACGGACGCTAGAGGTTATTCATCACCGGGGACAATGCCGTGATCACGATCGGCGAAGGATCCAAGTCTCCACCGAGGTCGTAAAAAATGCATCGCCGCGGCCGACATCACATCGTCGCCACCATTAATGAACCTTGCGCCAAGCGCAACTACAACGAGCAGTACAAGAAGATCCTCGACGGCCCATGCCCTCTCCACAAGAATGCCAAGCATAAGATGAAGGACTGCCTCGGCTTGGCTCAGGAGTTCCAGGACAAAAAGTTGGACGACGACACCAACGACGGAGCTAGAGGCCGTCGACCACCTGGGGGCAATAACAATGCCTTCTAGGATCATGACAAGGTGGTTGCCACCATCTTCGGGGGCCTCGCCTCCACCGAGAGCAGAAGAGAACGCAAGCTCGTCGCCCGGCGGGTGCTCACCGTCACTACGGAAGACATCGCCGCCAACCCCAGCTATCGTCCTTGGTCCGAGGTCCCCATCACCTTCAGTGGGGTTCTCGCTCGAAGAATGGGTGTTGGACATGCCCTACATAGGGCATTTAGACCCCTCGCTCTCCTTGACGCAACCGCCCGTAAAGTGTGTTTTCAAAAAGTGCTCATCGATGGTGGGAGCGCTCCGCCGAAATCTCCTCTTCACCAACCCGAAAAGATACCGATGGGAGCCCTAAAGGAGTTGGGCCTCGGGATAACAGATCTCACACCCTCAGACTCCTTCTAGGGTGTGGTACCTAGCAGGGCATCCAAACCACATGGAGAGATTACCCTACCAGTATAGTTCAGCATGGCAAGCAACTACCGCGTCGAGCACATCAACTTCTACGTCGCCGACTTCAACACCGCCTATCATGCCATACTTGGTCGACTAGCTCTGGCCAAGTTCATGGTTGTACCACACTACGCTTATCTGATGTTGAAGATGCCTTCAATGCCGCATCATCAAGTGGGTTGGAGTCCTAGCCTCATGGGCCAACCTCTCCATCGCTCCTACACCCCACGTCGCCCTCAGAGACAGAGAGCCTCGCCCTCACCGAAGCCACCGACCTCTCCATCTAGATGGCTAGTGTGGTCACCGACGCTAAGACGGTGCCCGCCGATGGCCTGGAGATCCCATCGCTGGAGCCTCCTCGCGCCTCTACCAAGTCCAAGGAAACCAAGGAGGTCGAACTCAGCCTCGATGACCCCTCCAAGACTATGAACATTGGGGCTCACCTCAACCCCAAATAGGAAAGCATGCTGTTTTACCTTCTCCTTCCTACGTGCCAACAGCCTTCTTGGCAGTCAATCAAGTTGTGCTTGGTTGCGTGTTTGCTTGGAAAACATGAGACATGAACTTAGGGGGGTCGGAAGATCGGGCCTGTACTCATCGGAGAAGATCGAGCACTCCTTGAATGTCGTGTTGTTGACCGCCAAACCGATCAAGCGAAACTCCACCGATTCGTTGAAGTTGCTTTGTGTCACTTCGCCACAAGAAACCCTAGATGGGTTGTCTTACGTACATCGCAGCCTCCTTACATCATCAGCCGGAATACCTCATCGCTAGACAAGAAGGAGGCTATTAGGGTAGAAATAAAACAGCTCCTAGCTATTGGATTTATAAAAGAAGTGTATCATCCTGAGTGGTTAGCAAACCCTATTCTCGTTCAAAAAAGAATAAAGAATGGAGAATGTGTGTTGATTACACTAATCTTAATAAACACTGCCCTAAAGACCCCTTCGGCTTTGCCCTGTTTGGTTTCATCGGATAGATGAGGTTGTAGACTCCACCACCTCCGGTTGTGAATTGCTCTCCTTCATCGTTTGTTTTCTACTAGTGCCTTTTGGAAAAACTCGGCTATCACCGTGAGATCTCCCTTGTTTGCATACTTGTTGCTAAACCACCATGTCCTTCAGACTCAAGCTTGTCATAGCTGGGCGACCTATCAAAGGGCCATCTAGATGTGCCTCAATCATCAGATCAGCCACAACGTCTTGTTTCCTTTTAAGCTTACATCGACGATGTGGTCATCAAGTCTAAGACCGCCGACAATCTTATCAATCTGGTCACCCGCATTGACCTCGAGGAAACATTCGCCAACTTTCGAAAAGATACCGATGGAAGATGAACCCTTCAAAGTGCATCTTTGGAGTTTCATCCAGATATACTCATGGGCTAGACTTGCTACATCGTGGAGTGACACATGGCATCGAACCCAATGGAATGTTTTAAAGCAAGGAAATCTCGCTTTTGTTCCTCTCCGCCATCACCAACATGAAACGAGTAGAAGCCAACATGCATCAAGGATATGACTGCTAGTGCTAGATTTTTTGGTGGCTTAAACCATGATACGTGAACATACTTGATTACAAAGAATGGCATAATTTTTGCTCTCATCACGCTTTATATATATCGCAACCTCGTCTAACAATGGGAGGAAAAAAGGACTACCATTCTTCAAACTCCTCAAGGCCTCCAAGCGCTTTTTCCCGGTCTAAAATCAGGAGGCAAAGGCATGGGACATGTCATGAAGGACGTCGCGCTTTCATTTTGAGCAGCTCAAGTAGTTCCTAACAAGGCCTTCGATCATGATGGCGCCATGAAGAAGAGATGAAGATCCAATGAAACTCTCTGCGATCTACATCGCCGCCACTTCTTCAGATTTGGTCGCCGCATTATCCATATAAACTTCAATGGTTCATAAATCGCCATTAGCTTTTTAATCATGATCAAGCGAGGAGGCCCTATGCAAGGCATGCCTATAAGGTGCAACGTCTGGTCTACTTCATCGTAGAACTAATACATACAGGTCCTTAATGAGCCCAAAACATTCGTTATCCCGGATATTGTTGTCTAAAAAAACCTCCAATGTATATTGCTAAAAATAATGGGATTAAGTTAGGTGCCATTCGCTTCGATTATGTCATGTTATACTATGTTTTGTCAAGAAGCTCTCGCCACTACTTTGAGTATTACAAGATCGCCATGGTCACCAAGTTTCCTCTAGGAGACATTCTCCGCAACAAAGAGGCCAATGTCCGCATCATCAAGTGGGTTGTCGAGCTTTTGTTTCGGCACTTATTCCATCTAATTTAGAACGCCGTCGCTTTGGATCTGGCCTACCATCAAGTCTTAGGCGCCGCCAATTTCGTCGGGCCTTAAGCCCGAGTGGACGCCCAAATCCAAAGTCTTAGACTATAAACACAGCCGAATCGCTGCTACAATTGGGTTTTGTTTAGAGCCCATCGTGAAGCACTAGGTGATGTACTTGACGGGGGTGCTCTCAACATCAATGGTGAACCTCTATTGGTGTGGGCATTCGTGTTTTACCTTCTTGCTTGTGCTCTTCGATTCGCTTGCAGGAAAAAGCCTTCTTCATCACGCCAACCAAGGATAAGCTTCGATATGTTCTCCGAATACATTTTCCGGCCTCCAACAAACCTCATCGGGCCTCTCACCAAAGGCGCCGCTAATTTCGGTCACGAGAGGGCCGAGATCCAAGAGTCCCATGCTACTTGCCCCGAGCACTAGGTGATGGCTTGCCGGTGCTCTCAACATCAATGTCTGTGGGCATTACGGCCATCACGCCAACCAAGGATAAGCTTCATGCCGGGCCAGTCATGCTCATGCCTCTCACCAAAAATGCGGAGCTTGCATGCTTGGGGAGTGCCCAGCACAATCGTGTGCCAGCCAGGCCGCCGCCGCATGCCCATATATAAGGTATGGTTCATCAAGGGTTACTCGACACAGTGAAGGAAAATGTATGAAAGGGACATTATTCTCATTAAGAAGGTTTATTGATGGGGTGTTACAATTGTCATGACAGTTCTCTTGATACTTGCGGGCATCCATAAACTACCCATGTGGCTACAGTTCCACATACAGCCTCGGTTCCCTAGCAACATCAAAGGGTTTAAAAGTAGGAAAAGGATGTGACCAAGTCATCCAAGAACGAGGATATATATGTTGGTCAGGCTCATGTCTCAAAGGGGGTAAACACATCAAGGTTAAGAGAAAAAATTTTGGGGAGTTTTAAGGCACTTTAGCAAGGTCGGCAACATCAAGGATTTTGGGAAGAGTTGCACAAGTTAGGATAACGTGGTCCATGATGGGTCACGATCACATATTCCTCGACACCTGTGTGCACCTAGGAGCACCACTATATGGCTGCAGTGCACAGGGGGCTCTAGGTTCCATCACGGCACCAAGGTCATAGACAGTGATGCCATCATAGAGCACACCAATGAAGGCAAGCCCCACTAGCACAAATTAGTATGGATGAAAACGGTACGGATATTTATTCGACCGTCCGTTCGACCGAACAAATATGAACACTTATCTGGATAGTTACTCGGATATCCGTAATTTTTTTTGGATACGGATACTAAAATGGATATCTTAGGCGGATATCAAATACGGATGTAATATCAACGATATCCGGCGGATATCGGATAATCCGGATAAGTATCAGATATATCCGGATATTTAAAAACGGATATTATCCGGATATTATTCAAACGACCTTGGATGGAGAAATGATCAAAATAAAAATTGTAGATCTCAAAAAGTTATGAAACTTTGTTGTTTACAACTTTTTTGTTTGAAATCATTTAGTGCTTCAAAATTTAAACCGTCCAAACTTTCTCAAATGGAAAACTAGTTTATAGGCGTCAAAATTTAAAAATCATAAATTTGAACCATACAAACTATCTCAAATGGAAAGTTAACCAAAACAACAATTGTAGATCTTGATGAGTTGAACAAACTTGGTATTCAAAACTTTTCAATTTGAAGTCATTTAGAGTTCATAATACTAGAGTCAAAGTGTTGTTTTTTCATTTGAGCAAATTTGACTTGGTCAAACTTGCTCAAATGAGACACTAAATGACCTCAGATGAAAAAACTCTGAATACCAAGTTTGATCATCTCAGCAAGATCTACAATTGTTACATAGCTCATTTTCCCATTTGAGAAAGTTTTATCAAAAACTAGTCACAAATTCTTGAATCTCATATAGACTTTCTGAAACTATGTTACACACTTGTAAAATTTGAACTATATTTTGTTCAAACTTTCTCAAATGAAAAAATGGCCTATATAAGTATTGTATATCTTGATGAGATGAACAAACTTGGTATTCAAAACTTTTCAATTTGAGACAATCTAGGGTTCCGAAAACTAGTTTGTAAACGTCGAAATTTAAAAATCATAAATTTGAACCATCCAAACTATCTCAAATGGAACGTTGACCAAAACAACAATTGTAGATCTTGATGAGTTGAACAAACTTGGTATTCAAAACTTTTCAATTTGAAGTCATTTAGAGTTCATAATACTAGAGTCAAAGTGTTGTTTTTTCATTTGACCAAATTTGACTTGGTCAAACTTGCTCAAATGAGACACTAAATGACCTCAGATGAAAAAACTCTGAATACCAAGTTTGATCATCTCAGTAAGATATACAATTGTTACATAGCTCATTTTCCCATTTGAGAAATTTTTATCAAACACTAGTCACAAATTCTTAAATCTCATACAGACTTTCTGAAACTATGTCACACACTTGTGAAATTTGAACTACATTTTGTTCAAACTTTCTCAAATGAAAAATAGCCTATATAAGGATTGTAGATCTTGATGAGCTGAACAAACTTGGTATTCAAAACTTTTCAATTTGAGACAATTTAGGGTTCTAAAAACTAGTTTGTAAGCATCGAAATTTAAAAATCACAAATTTGAACCATCCAAACTATCTCAAATGGAAAGTTGACCAAAACAAGAATTGTAGATCTTGATGAGTTGAACAAACTTGGTATTCAAAACTTTTCAATTTGAAGTCATTTAGAGTTCATAATAGTAGAGTCAAAGTGTTGTTTTTTCATTTGACCAAATTTGACTTGGTCAAACTTGCTCAAATGAGACACTAAATGACCTCAGATGAAAAAACTCTGAATACCAAGTTTGATCATCTCAGCAAGATCTACAATTGTTACATAGCTCATTTTCCCATTTGAGAAAGTTTTATCAAACACTAGTCATAAATTCTTGAATCTCATATAGACTTTCTAAAACTATGTCACACACTTGTGAAATTTGAACTACATTTTATTCAAACTTTCTCAAATGAAAAAATGGCCTATATAAGGATTGTAGATATTTAATCCATGACCATGACTCCATGAGACCCATGAAGCCATGAGCTTGGCTATTTCTACTCATGTTGCGAAGATTGGTGCTTGTATGATGTTTGATGTATGATGTATCTATATCTTTATCTTATTTGTTGCTTTACTCTTTAGTCTTTCAGCTTAATCTAGATGGATTATGGACTCATAGAGTGGTGTAATGGTTTGCGCACGTATGATATATATATATATATATATATATGCTTTTACTCAATATCCGAATAGATATTTGTATCCGACCTTCTCCGAATCCGATTCATACCGTATTCGATACTCATTATTCGTATCCGTAACCAAGTCAATCCGTATTCGTATATGTATCCGAACGCTGTCCGTGTCCGAATCCGAATCCGAACAGAAATATGAAAACAAATATAATATGAGTGATATCCGTTCGTATCCGATCCGTTTTCATCCCTACAAATTAGACATGGAAAAGTAAAAAAAGTGACAAAAGGAGGTCAAGTTTAAGCAATAAGGAATGGTTTCAACGAAAAAGCAACAATGATATGATGCAGCCAAGGGGCATGTACAAGGGCAATGGACAAGAATAGTGGATCAAAGGTTATAGGTAGCAAGACAAGGTTCGAGTGACTCATGAATAAGGAATGTAACAAGGATGGGAATATGGGAACAAGTAAACATAGAAGGACCATTCACATAGAGAGGCCAGCATTGGATGGCAAGAAAAAGGTGGAAACAACTTGAAAGAAAAGAGGGTCAAACAAGAACATGAAGGGTCTTATTGGGTAGGTTAGAATAGCAAGGGTAGGCAAGTTAACAAGGGTTTTAGATAACAAGGCTACGGAGATGCAACATGTGATGCACGAACAAATGTATGAACTTACATGCATATATATGCAACATGCTGGATGCAAGACTACCACAATTCTAGCTAGATGTTACCCTCACTCAGGCTACTTTTCACAAAGAGATTCATGGCAAAACTGGGTAAGCAATAAAACATTACTTAAGTGTAAACACCAATTGCATACGGACATGGTTCCCCAAAAGTTCAGCAAGCTTGAACATGGATATATTGTAGAAATATAAACACATACATTACCACTCGTACCAAATAAACACGCACAAGTGGCATCCATGCGATTAATCCTGCATGGTATTATAGAAATATAAACACATACATTACCACTCGTACCAAATAAACACGCATAAGTGGCATCTAGGTGATTAATCCTGCATGGACAACGTTCTATACGTTGTTGCCAACACATTCACTTCTCATACAATAAACTAGCAGCATATAGACATACATGTTACAAAAAGCAAAGCGCGGCATGCATATAACAAGTAAGGCAGGACAAATGTACATGATATAGAGCAGGTCATTATTTCACAATTTTAAGCATGGCATTTGTATATGAGATTAAGCATATTAATAAGCACAAGGCAGGAAACATGGGCATATATAAATTAAAACACAGGAAGATCACATGTACTAAACCATGGCAAGGAATAATTAAAACTGCTTGCTAAAATTTCAGATTACAAACACCCATGTATCGTCTTCTCCTCTCATATTTGGAGACAGAAATGTTCATGCCCAACGGATGCGATTGTACTGCCATCACTTGCTTAAATATATGATGTTGTGACGGATGGATAACGACGCGATGCTGAAAACTCGTAGGGGCGAAAGGGTACATGAGACGAAACTGCCGTTGGATTCACTGGATGTGGACAAATGGTAGCTTTCTCTCCATGTTGGTTTGCGAGATTTTCTATGTCCTTACCAAAGCATCGCGCTTTCAAGCACACTGCAGGTGCTCTTGTATCATCCACGTCGGTCATTGGCACACCCACCGGCGACCGTTTCTCCGTCCTCCGTGTGCGTCAATCTATCGCATGGTCTCAAGGCCAGCCGCTCGTGCTGGTTGCTTTACCGTGCTGGAGTGTCTCGCTGCTATTTTTCCCATGCATACAAAACGGGCGAGGAGATATCGTCCATCCGTCCTTGCCGTGCGAACGGCTATCTAGTGGATGTTTGATGACTCGCACTGTAGAATTGACTATTAAATAAATCACGCGTGTCTTATATTATCAAGCGTTGTAATTAAGATTGTTGAGTACTTTATTCGTTTCAAAATATAGGATTTATTAGGATTTAGTAAAGTCAAACTTGATAGATTGTCATCTACATACAATTACTCAAATTATATACACGCTTAGTATATAAAAGTTATTGTTCATGTTATCATTTAACTTCCAAAATCACATGCATCAACCTCGGCAGTAGTACGTGATTGTCTATTCTCAATCTATCAAATGTGATATATGGAATATATATGACAAAGGTGGAGAGTCTTGGAGTATTTCGATCAATCGGTCATATGCTATTTTCATGAGAAATAAAATTGGCAAGTCGAAGTTGGAGATTATCCTCTAATTGCAGGTCTCCCCCTCTTCCTCACGTTCCTGGAATAAGGCATTCGTGGCATTATATATAAAACGTCATTTTGCAAGTCACTGTAGAGTGCAAGTTGATTATAAGAAATCTGGAGAGAATTCCAAGTAGGATAGTTGGAAAATATCGTGACTATCAAGGGATGATGACTGGATGACCACGCTTGGGCAGTTGAAGTCCACGCAACTATAGCCCTTCTTCACAACAACAACAACAACAAGACCTTTCAAGTAGACAAATCAACGCGCTAGCTAACCTTGGAATCATTCCACGATGATAATGTCCTATATAAGCAGATACTCTACCGTACGAACGGACCTTACCACATTGTGACATTGAGATCAGAAACCCCAAGCACACTAACGATGGCATCTTCTCCTCAGTCGTCTAGCGTGAGGATCCAGATGTCTTCGCCGCAGACCAGCAACGCCATAGCACCGCCGACGCCCAAGGGCGGAGCCAATGACGACTCACCGACGACCTTGCCGGTGATGGCATCAGCAGGCTCCGGGACAATGGCAGACAAGGTGATGACAACCGCGTCCAACCTAGCGCAGCTGCTGCCGACGGGCACGGTGCTGGCGTACCAGGCGCTGTCACCGTCCTTCACCAACCACGGCACCTGCACGGCGGCCAACCAGTGGCTGACGGCCGCGCTGGTCGGCGTCCTGGCGGGCTTCTCCCTCTTCTTCTCCTTCACGGACAGCGTCGTCGGCCGCGACGGGAAGCTCTACTACGGCGTGGCCACCCCGCGAGGGTTCAACGTGTTCAACTTCTCCGGCGAGGAGGAGGAGCGGGAGTGGGCGATCGGCCAGCTCCGGAGGCTCCGGCTCCGCCCGCGCGACTACGTGCACGCGTTCTTCGCCGCCGTCGTGTTCCTCACCGTGGCGTTCAGCGATGATGGGTTGCAGAAGTGCTTCTTTCGTGGTGCTGGTGAAAATACCAACGAGCTTCTCAAGAATCTCCCGCTCGGGACGGCGTTCCTGTCGAGCTTCGTGTTCTTGATCTTCCCGACCACAAGGAAGGGCATCGGATACAACGACACCACTCCGCAACAAAAGGCAACAGCAACATGAGGGGAAAATTTCTGATATATGGTTTATTTTTTGGACATACTAGTTGGTTCGAATGCAATTCAAAATTTGGAATATGATACAGCACTTATGTACATGACCGGCATGTAGGCCCCGTTCGCTTCGCTGAAAAAACAAGCCGAAACACTGTTCCGGCTGATTTGCTGTGAGATAAAAAAAAACACTGTTCCAGCTGAAAAAAAACAAGCTGAAAAGTACATATTATAAGACAAGCGAACAGGACCTATATTATAGATTAGTTTGTTCCTTTCAGAATTATTGTAGATTTTGTGCTTTTCTTTTGCAGGAAAACTAGGTTTTATACTTGTACGTAGGTAATAGGTACATGGTAATTTGATATGTGATTGTTTTCGTTCATTCATAAATACATGTTTGGAAAAATACTGCAACATTGAGGAAATGTAGAATCTTGAGAAATATGGTTGAAGTGGTATCATCAGTGGATTATACGTACTCACTCTGGTGGATTTGTACTTTTCTTTGTGCTAAAGAATAATAAATTCTTCCAAAGAACAAAAAGTCAAAAAACCTTGGTGCAACATCATGCATGATTCATGGCGACGTGGCATCCTTGCATTACGAACATGCCATGCGCTTCTTCAATGTTGCTGTGAGGTTTTTTTCGCGTGTTGGAGCACTACTCCACTCACACAGTCTGCATGGCATGTTGCACACCACACACCAGAGGCGTGATTGTTGTGTTCGCTTGTCATTTGTTATCCATTTAATAATTTATACAATATTTGTGCTCATGTTATAGTGAGACCAGCGACACGTGTGATAATAAGCCTTTTCAGCGCGCATCATGCTGCGAGATCATATACAGTAATAAAGAAAGAAATTAAGAAACAATAGTTCGGTATGGATTATTGTGCAGCGCCGGGATGCACATATCGATCATCATATGCTGACGACAAAACAGGTAGCGATCAGTGCGTGCAACGTAACCAATTGGAACATCGAACTAGCTAGTAGAAAAACCGTGACTTCAGACGAAATAATATGCAGCGAAATTTGAGGAAACAAAAATCGGATCTTGGAGGGGGCTTCGCTGTCTCCGCGCAGGTTCGCCCAATCATCCAATGCCCAACGTCGGCATCAATCGATTCAGCCAGTTCAACCTTCCTCGATCGGTCCAACCGTAGTAACTGCTAGTGATAACTAGTCCACCAACGTGTGAGGACGCGAGCCGTTCAGCGCAGGAGGCTTGGACCAAGGAAAACTCGGTAGTACTCGGCGGTGTACACGCACGCGTCCTCCTATCGTGACCTGCGACGACCCTGCAGCCTTTCCGGAGACGTCGGGGTCATATGGCGGCGCGCGCCGAGGAAGAAGTCAATGGTGCTGGGTCGCTGGCCTCGTGCTAGCCACAATCTCGCTTTTAAGTGTTCACAACGCACGACGCTTCCTTATTTACCTTTCGTTTCAACGTCACTATATACTAATAGCTGATATAGAATTGCGCCATGAGCCACGCAGTGCTATTGCAACGACGTCGGGACTCAGGGGGTGAAGCTAGGCTCTTATATACAATACACCTCCGTTTCAAAAAGGAATTGAGTTAACGAATTACATAGTACTTCTGACTATTTCTGAGTTCAGTCCATTAGAAGGATTGGATTAAGTAGTAATGATCCTAGTTTGTATCCTATTATGTTTTGTTAGAACGTACTAGTCCATCAAACGGCCTGTGCTTACGTATGGGCTAGAATCTTTGGAGACATAACAAACGGCGGCACAAATCTAGAGTTTTGATATTTTAAATTTGGATCTTATCAATTGATACATATTTTTTCTCGCTAATTTAAATTTACACCTTTGTGCTTAATGTATCTTTGTTAACTCCTTTGGATTTTTTTATGAAAAATGAACATTTCATGTCATAAGCTGCATTTTTAAAGTACTACCACAGTATAAATGGTCATGTTTCTTTCTGATTTTTTTGAGAAGTGTGTAATTTAGAAAAATATATATAGCGCATTTTATGGCCATCGAATTATTTTTGCACAATAGTTAGATTAGTATTTATACATTGATTTGAGAGGTATTTTAATTTATTTTTATATGATGGAATATGTGTAATTTAGATACAAATTAAAGGCCATGTATATTTTGGAGATCTTGTCATGGAAGGAAGCTTTCCTACAAAATTGTACTGGTAGCACTATATAGGATATGCTATCCTATGTTCAAATAAATCAATGAACGATAGAACATCACCAATAATCACCACAGGAGCATATTCCTTCCTCAAAATGGTGAAAGCGATTGATATCTCTAACGATGATTTCCCGTTGAACTATTTTAGATATAACCTTAAACACGGTATGGCAGTCCAAGCAGGAACGCAAATTCTTCATTATCCGTATTGGATGGCCAGGAGGTGTCATAGAAAGGCCATATGCTAAAGCCAGCCTCTCACTATGCACCCATAGCATGCGAGCTTTTTCTTCCTCATCCACGTCATGCAATACTACGTTTATGTCTGGAACATAACCTTCCCTCCTAGCCTTCAGGTTTAGCCATTCCAGCATTGCATTTATCATCCGCATATCTGGATGGTCTGCTGATCCCACTGAAAAGGCATGAACTTCTCCCTTGATCTCAACCCAACTAAGACCAGCCTCTTTCTTTACACCTATGTTTCTCATTGATTTCCTCAAAAGAGCAACTTGATCCAAAATTCCGGCTGCAGCATACATATTTGACAGTAAGACATAGGTTGTCCCGTCATGTGGTTCAATCTCAAGCACCTTCTCTGCAGAAAATCTTCCCAGAGCTACATTCTTATGGACTACACATGAGCTAAGCAAGGCTCGCCAAACCATAGGAGATGGTGTTGAAGGAATATCCCCAATAAACTTTAGAGCATCATTTAGACGGCCAGCACGTCCCAGAAGCCTAACAATGCAAGTGTAATGCTCCATAGATGGTTTGATTCTATGATCCATCGTCATAGAGTTAAACAGAGAGAGTCCTTGATTGACTAAGCATGTGCTACCACAGACGGACAGGAGAGCAACAAAGGTGACATCATTTGGCTTTATATCACTTTTATTCATCCTGTCGAAAAGTTCCAGAGCATCCGTGGCTCGTCCATGGAGAGCATATCCTGAGATTATGGCATTCCATGAAACTACATCACATTGTATTATAGATTCAAATACCTTCAGAGCGTCCCTAATGCATCCACACTTAGCATATGTATCAATCAGTGAATTGCAAACAATTGTGTCATTATTGAATGTTGATTTCTCAATCAAGCTGTGAATTTGGACAGCATGTTTGATGGATGCTGTATTTGAACAAGCCCGGAGCACACTAGAGAATGTAACTTGAGTTGAGAGCATATGCGCAGCACGCATTTCCTGGAACACACTCAAAGCATCTTCTGCAAAACCAGACTGACAGTAGCCGACAATAATTGTGTTCCAGCTCACCTCATTGGCATTCCATAATGACGTGAAGATCTCAAGTGAATTTTCCATATTTCTGCATTTCGCATACAGATCCATGAGTGCATTGCCAACAAATAGTTCAGACTCATAGCCTAACTTTATAACAAGGTTATGAATTTGCTCGCCCAGATCCAAAAAGGCGATATTAGCACAAGCCTGCAGAACACCGGACAAACTAAACTCATTTGGCACAACAGAAGACCGCATCATTCTGAGGAACATCTCAAAGGCCTGTTCATTCTGATAGTTCTGAGCATAACGGGATATCAGAAAGCTCCAGAGTATGACATCGTCATGGGGAATAATCTCAAAAACAGTGCGGGCATCCTCAATGTCTCCACATTTGGCATACATATCAAGCAAGGCACCACCAACATGAGGTTCAGTATCATAAAGTGTTTTGACTGCACAACCATGGATGCCCTTGCCTAGCACAGTGGATGACAGGCAAACTGCGGCCTTGAGCACACTGGTAAGCACAAAAGGATTAGGCTTCGCACCTGCCATCCTCATTTTGGAGAAAGTATTAAGCGCATCCTCTGGAATGTCATTCTCAGAATAGCAAGAAACCATGGCCGTCCAAGTGACAGCATCCTTCCTGACGATCCCATCGAACACGCACCTCGCATGACACACGGCCCCACAAAGCGAGTAGGCATCAACCAGTGATGTCCCCACAAAGGCGTTCCTGTCATGGCCCAACTTGCACGCACAGGCGTGGATGCCGCGGGCAAGCCCAGGAGCATCCATGGCGACCAGCACCTTCAGGATCGTGGTGAGCACGAAATGGTTCACCTCGTGGCCTTCCCTCTGCAGCCTTCGGAACAACTCCACGGCCTCCTCAAACTCCCCACGCAGAGCGGAGCCCTGCACGAGCGTGACGAAGGACACCATATTCCGCTCCGGCATTCCGTCGAACAACCTACGCGCGGCGGCTAGTGGGCCGAGCTTCGCGTAGAGGTTGAGAAGGATGTTGGCGCAGAAGGTGTCCAGCTGCGCCACCCCTCCGCGCTGCACGACGCGCGCGTGCACGGCGCGGCCGGCGCGGGCGTCACCACGAGCGATGCAACGCTGCAGGAGCTTTGCGCACGCGTAGGAGTCGAGCTTGGGGAGCGCGAGCGACGCGAGCTCGTCGTCCAGCCACTGCAGCGCTGCGTTGGCAGCCAGGTTACGGCGGAGCGGACCATTGGGTTGTGAGAAGGTTGGCAGGAGGAGGCGGCAGCGGTGGAGCCAGGACTTCGAAGCTGGGGCCTGAGGAAGCGGGATTCGGTGACTTCGCTTGCCTGGCCGTTCTGAATACGGGAAAATTTTCTCTTTTTTCATACCTGATTCGTATGGAATTCCTGCATTCTCAACAAATCTCTTACACACAGATTGTATTTTATATCCAGATAATTTTAGATATAATATATACTAAACATTTTACCAAATATCCATACCTCAGAAATTCTAAACTTTGACATATTCGGTACATGATATTTGGCTATTACGTGTAATTTTATATTCAGGTGAATTTAGATGCATACAAAATATTGTTATAAAAAACAATGCTATATAAGATCGAAGTTTACGTTCAAGTCCACAAGGACTGATTAAATTAAATAAAAGACATAGTGAAGCTCAATGAAATCTCATATTACATGGGCATCTTTGAGTGTGACAGCGTCCTTTCTTATGCTTACAACCTCCGAAGAGTTGCTGTTGCTAGGTTCACTTCTTGTAATTGAACGTCGCTAGGATGTGTAGTCCATGATCAGCATCAAGAGCGTAAAGTGGAAAATAAAAAAGAGAGATATAGTGATCCTAGTATATACTGTTGTGGTTTGCAACCTTAACATAAGCGATTGAGCAAAAGTAATATAATAATCTCATCAATGAGGTTGTGGCCAAGCTTCCTCCTGGACCTCATCCTACATGTCGTCTCCTCTCAACATAGTTTTAGCCTCATAGGCTTCATTTCTAAAACACCACCTCAGTCAACATCCTATCTCACGATCCTCATACATATCATCACTACTACAGGATGGCCTTGTTGTCTCGGAGCGGTAACGGCCTTTAGTCCCGGTTACCGCGCTGGGACAACGATCCCGAGACTAAAGGTGGAACTTTCAGTCCCGGGTCATCGAGCCCGGATTAAAGAGGGATCTTTAGTCCCGGTTGGTGTTACCAACCGGGACTAAAGGCCCTCCAGCCGAGCAAACGTGGCCGCACCCTTTAGTCCCGGTTGGTAACCCCAACCGGGACTAAAGGTTTTTTTCCTTTTTTGTTTCTATTTCTATTTTCCTTTTTTTCTATTTTCATGCTGCTACCAGTTTTTTTTTGTTTCTATTTCTATTTTCCTTTTTTTCCTATTTTTAATTGATGATTCGTTTTGGTTTTTGAATACGCATTCTATGCTGCTAGAATATATTTACGATTATAATGTTCAAAATTTTGTATAAACTATAGTACGAAGGACCTTTAGTCAAGGATCAGCGGTACAATTCTGTTCAAGTTCGTGCTGCTTGGTTAGAGAGCTGAGCTTTTAAGTTAGTTTTCACTCTTCTGAGCAAGTGAGGTGTGCTAATAGGTGGGACTGGCCAATAATTCCAGCATATTGCGTACTGGGCCGGCCCATCGAGGCTCCTGTAAACGCCCAGGACTAAAAGACCTTTAGTCCTGGCTGATAATACCAGCCAAGACTAAAGGTCCTTTAGTCCCGGCTCGTAATACTAGTCGGGACTAATTGATTTGGTCATGTTCAATTGCATCGGACCAGCCGGGACTAAAAGTCTTCGTTTTCAGTGTCAGCAATAAATGCAAGCAGGTAAATACAAGCCGGGACTAAAGCTCGTAAATGCAAGCAAGTAAATGCAAGCCAGGACTAAAGCTCGTAAATGCAAGCAGGTACAAGTAAAGCACCATCAAGTACGTCTTCGTTTCTTATTGCTACTTTAGTCCCGGTTGGAGTTTCAATTCCTACATACGAATGCAAGCACGACAACCGGGACTAAAATCTTGAAACATGCATATGGGTCCCGGTTGGAGTTTCAAGCTCTAAGCTTTCTAGTACAAGTAAAGCACGGCAATAAATGCAACCAGGACTAAAACTTAGAGCTTTAGAGCTTAGAGCTTAGAGCACGGCAATAAATGCAACCGGGACAGCACGCTGTTAGTCCTGGCTCAAAAGACTGCCTGTTACAGTTTCAAGCTTTAATCCTGGTTGGAGACAGCAACCGGGATTAAATGTCTCTTTCTAGTCCCGGACGTAGCCTCTAGCCGGGAGTAAAAGTTAACCTTTAGTCCCGGTTGGTAGCTCCAATCGGAACTAAAGGTCCCCTGCAGCAAAAGTCTGCCGCAGTAGTCGTTGGGCAGGAACCTTTAGTCCCGGGGTAAAAAATGTCGAGGCTAATGCCAAATTGGGACATCATTCTAAAGTCTATTCTCTGGTAGTGTATTAATCATACATACTTGTATTCATCAATCACCAAATATCTGATTTTTCTTACAATAAGGCCTAGATGTATTCAGTGGCTAAAGGAAAACAAAGACATATTATACTTCTAAGTACATCCTGACACCAAGTGGCACTTAGAATCTATAAATCCTTAGCTCTCATTATTATCATCTACATTCATACTTTGAATCCGAAGTATGTGGACATGGCCCATCAATGTGACCAACCAATGTGAATAAATTATGTAAAATACATATTAGTCTCAATAACTTGAGTTTATCGATCAATAATACCTAAATTTATGTCTAGATGGGTTCACTAGGAGTACGAAGTTAGCAGAGGATAGGGTGCCATATGTGGTTTTGATCGCTGAAGGACAACATGATCAAATGGATTGCCAGTATATAAGATTTTAGTTCATTTAGATGCAAGGATGACTTAATAAGAAAACGTGAAGATCAAGTAATCAACACCTCAATAAAGACCGAGGAGTACCGTTAAAGATCATAGAAGATATGCTAGAAGTTGAAGACATCAAATAGAAAAAACCTGGACGAGGCACCATGTGTACTACACGAACATATTCAGCATCCATCACGTTGACCTAGTTTTATTCTCTTTAAGAAAAATTGAAAGTTAAATCTTATATAATTTAATATGGTTTAGTAGAATAGTATCTTTGTATAGATGCCAACTGCAATCAACCTTATTTTAAACATTATATCGAAATACAACTCGATAATGTAAAGGGTAGCATACAGTAATTGTTATACTATTGCTTAGCATATAACAACAAGTAAATAGTAAAAGAATGTTAGATTATGAATTAATAGAGTGAGACTTAATTACTTAAGATTTTGCTATATCTGTTCTATATTTTCTTTGTTTTAAATTATAATAATACGTTTTAACTCTTTCATTGTACCATGTTCGTTTATGTTAAAATTTAATTTATGGTTATGCTTATGCTAAAATATTATGAGAGAAAAATATCATTTCATGGTTTAAAAATAGCTAAACCAAACTATCGGCCATCGGCCCAGCGCGGCAGAGTGAGGAGCAATGAACTATTGCCCTATTGGAGCCCGAGCCACGAGGCCCAGGACGCCGGCGCATCACCGGATAATCGAAACGATGGATCGATAAACCATCATCCATGGATGGTTGGCGGCTTGGCGTGCTCGTGCGAGCACGATCCAGACAACCGTGCAACCAGCGGACAGCATGATTCCACTCACTTGCACCACAGAGCGGCAGCTAGCGGAATCTGCAGCAAAAGGCGGCCGCCCACCAGCACAATATCCGTCCATCGCAGCGACGGGCACCAGCGTCCCCGAAAAACAGAACAGCCATTGCGCTTTACAGGCAGCCCGGACGGGCGCTGCTCCGATCCACAGCTCCACACACACACACCACGCTAACGCAAAAGGTTAGCCGGAGTCGCGAATTCCCGACGCGGAAGAGAAAAAGCGCGGAATTTGATGCTTAGATCAAGATAAAGATGGGCGCGGGCCAGGCCAATTCAGTCTGTGTTTCTAGTTCGTGAAATAAAATATTTTGAATGTCATATCGGATGTTTTTATGTCGGAAGGAGTTTTTGGATACTAATAAAAAAAACTAATTACATAGCTCGTCTGGAAACTGCGAGACGAATTTACTAAGCCTAATTAATCAATTATTAGTGCATGTTAGTTACTGTAGCACTTATGGCTAATCATGGACTAATTAGTCTTAAAACAATCGTCTCGTGATTTTCAACCAAACTGTGCAATTAGTTTTTTTTCATCTATATTTAATACTCCATGTATGTGCCGTAAGATTCGATGTGATAGTTTGGGGTGAAAATTTTTGGAACTAAACCAGGCCTCACAGCGGTAGTCGGCAGATCGATCACGTCAACCACTCGCGCCTGGCCATGGACCAGTAGACCAGTGACTGCACTCCACAGTGTCGTCAAGACTCCGCGGGAGGAGACAGAGAGCCACGTCACGAGGCCCGATAACGACTAGTGTAGGCGCGCCGCCGCCGCCGCGAGGCGAGCATCACAACAGTGACACTCGGACTGCCGGCGCTTTCGGCGCAATCGGACCGGTCGTAACTCGTAAGGGGCGTCCCAACGGCTAGGTTTGACTAGTTATTTTTGACGTGAACATAAAAAAAATAGAAGAGAGGGTAGGGATTGACGGCGAACAAATAGCTGATCTATTTCACATAGGCAAGAATCTAAAAGAAACACATTGATACAGTAGTATATAAAAAATAAAAATATATAAAATAATCTTCGCTTTTGTCTCTCCCCTCCGCGTAAACGTAGCCTAGCACACTTATGGACGCCCTAAGCCCCGTCCCATCAGCCGCGGCCAACAACTGTGCCGTGGCGGTGCCTAGCTCCTGCCTCCAACCAACGGGCGGGACGCAGGCTGGATAAACTAGAGGAGAGCGTGCCAGCGCGGGAGGCCTCGCCATTGATCGGACGTTGATGTGCTGGGACCTGGGAGGCTGGGAGAAAATGTCGACGCGGTGCACCGGACGGAGGAGGTGGCCGGCCGGGCGCCGGCTCGGGGCAGACAATGTTCGTCGCAGGCCCACGGACTGCGCTCGGATGGAACGAAGAAAAGAGTACGGCCACAGGTTCGTGCCTACCACTCTCCTGCAGTCCTGTTTGTTGTTTTTGACATGTGTGGGTCCGACGTGTCATCCGGAAGGCATGATGCTTGTGATAGGTTCACCGGGGCATGGAACGGAACAAGCGCTAATCATATCGTTGGGTATGCTAATGCTACACGAACACAGGAAATGCACCTGATGAAGGCATAGATATGTACCGGTACCATACACCCTCTCAAAAGCTCATTTGTGACTCACAAGTCGTGAGTTTGTTCTCACATTTATCTATATTTATATCCATGTCTATATCTATATCCACATCTATGTTTATATCTATATCTAATATTAAAGAGTGAATGTTTCTTTGATCATTCTTTTACACTTTTTTAACTATCCTCGCACCGACTTTATCTCTATGTGATCCGGACTCATGATCCGTGCTCATATGAGTTAGAGAACTCATGTCTAACGATGATAGTCTGATTCTAAGATGTGCCAAGCGGTGTTACATAGTCCGATTCCAATGCAAATTGGAACCGATGATACGACTATTATATAATTTTTTGAGCCACAAGTCGCGTTTAGGTGCCCATGCAACAAGGCGTATGGTCCATTTTGCAACTGATGGGCACATTTGTTAGTTTGGTTGAAAAATAGAATACCATATCGCTTTGGACGTTAATGACTTCTTTTTAAACAACAAAAAGAATTGAGATTTTCGGACTAGGAGACTCGAAAATGGGATCAAATTGGTAACATCCACTAGTTTTGTGGGGAGTGAGCTCGAAGAAAACTTGGTACAATCATTATTTAGGTTCCATGGGTGAAAACTTAAGTTAAGGTGTTTAGCATTTTTGTCAAATTAAGCAATGGGCAATAATCCATATTTTGCATAGGCGCGTGGCTAATGACCAAACTCCTTGGGTACCTTTTTAGAGTTGTGATGAATATCAACCACAAAAATAAGAATGCACTCCTATGGTTGCCTATAGAACATTTATCATAAATTTGCTGTGGTGTCACTTTGAAAGGTTCAAATATTAACTCCAGCATTATTTGCTTCTATAGATATCCTCTATAACTAGGACGTACCCTAGATTAACTTGTAAAGATAAGTAGTAAAATGCTTGCATGTTCCGTACCTTTATTATGGAACACAACTTACACAATATCTTTATAGAAAAAAAGGGTGGGGACATACCATGAGGACAGTTGCAGATTCACGGTTGAGATAGCTTATTCCTCATAAATTTAAGAAACTAGAATATACCCCGCACGTTGCCATGGGATTGCAAAGAATTTGAAACCAAATTAACTGGAGGTGATGATGGATAGCTTGCAATTAAAGAAGCTAGAAAGTAGTGGCATGACATGGCTATTAAATGAAACATGATATGAATTGTTAGTGGAGAGTGATGTGGATGTCTTGCATGTTGAGATAGACTTGTAGTGGGAATTAACTTTATAAGAGATATAGATAGTTTTTTTAACTGCTCTTTCTAAATTTATGCAATAGTCCTAGACAATGCTTACGCATGGACACATGCCGTGTGACGCCTCTAAGAGTATCTCCAAGAGCCTTTCTTAAACTTACTATTTAAATCATCGTTTAGACAATCATTCGAGTTAAGACGTCAGGAAAGGACTGGCAAGAAAGCCATTGGCTGGGTCTCAAATAAAAATCGTTCTCTATATCTTTCTACACTCCAATAGTTTTCTATATTTTATGGGCACAACGTCAGTCTCGCTCTCCATCTTTGGTTATCGAGAAATCCAGAATAGAGATTTGGAGATATAATTAAAGAAGTTGTTGAAGTGTATTTTTTAACAAAAATCTCTTTCCTATCAATAAGAAAGGATACAGAGAGTATCTCAAAGTTGCTCTAAGAAATACATTTCCACCGAATTTATTTCTAATATTATGAGTCATATTTGGAGCACGTTGATTTTTAGATTAAAAAAAAATAGGGTAGTCACCCTCCAAAATCCCAATAAATTCCTATACCAAAGAGGCTCTAAATAACCTACGTTCATGTTACTCTAGACTTATCTAAGTTTGTACCTGATAAATATTTAATGTTAATATCATTATTGATGACACTTTCATGATCACACTTTGTAAGAAAGTTTTTTTTTGGACCTTTCCCTTCAAAATGTATGACTGACACATCCCTAAAATCCCTGCAGGCGGCCTGCGGTGGTGCCCGTAGCAATTCCGACCTCTTTTGACAAAAGCAGGCGGGCACAACGCAGTCCGCACCAACTCGCCGTCCGCGCCTCCGTTATTCTCCCACGCCTCTCTCCCTCCACGACACACAGGACGCCTGAGCTGTGCCGCCCTCTCCTTCCATTTCCACCTTCGCCAATCATCCACCCCACCCGTCGCCGTCGCCTCTTTCTCTTTCCCTCTCTCCCTCTCCTTCTCCCTCCCCGATCCTTCGCCTCTCTATCGCGGGCACGACGGAGCAGCAGGAGGGCGGCGACGGCGGCGAGGGGACGATGTCGGGGGCGTGGGGCGGCACCACGCAGAAGTGCGCGTCGTGCGGCCGGACGGTGTACCCCGTCGAGGAGCTCGCCGCCGACGGGCGCGTCTACCACCGCCCCTGCTTCCGGTGCCACCACTGCAAGAGCACACTCCAGGTCCCTCTCTTCACCCCCCTTCGTTTCCTATCCTCCCCCCGCCCCCGCCCCGCCACCCCCCCCTCCCCCCCCCACCCCCCGCTCGCGAGCACAGTATTGTTACGAAGCAACAGTTCAGGTGTAGGATCAGTCGCACGGTTACTTGTCCTTGCTTCGAATTGCTTGGCTGCTTCTTCAGTTGCTGTATTGCGCGGCCTTGTTCGGCTGCTGGGTTTCAGCTGTTGCGGCTGGCTGGCCCTAGGTGTCGGCTACAGTAACTTGTGAGGGAGAGCAGCCAGCCCAGCCGGCAGCAGCTGTCCAGCCGAACACTTGTTGCGCGTTGAATTTGTACTTGTTCTTGCTTGACAGTGAACTGAGTACAAAAGTCACGAATCCCGTACAGGGTACACAATTTTGCTGTATCATTTCAGCACGGTGCGCCATCAGTGAACTTTACTCTTGCAACCACATGGCAAAGTGCGTGTGCCAACTGATTGGTTGAGTGCACATTTACCTCTTCAGTCCCTTGTGGATGAATGCCTAATGACAATTGATCTTACCTTTTCATGATAATGTAAGAGTGTGAAATAATGTCATTATCTAAAGATTTCTGTCCTTCTATGAATATAATATGCATTTAACTTTTTGAGGAATCCATCCCCACAGGCTACTGATGTAGTGATGTGTCATATCTATCACTTTAAGTATTAAAACAGTGTGTTGCTATATCATGATCTCTCTGTACTTGCTTTCCCTTGCACATGGCATAGCTGTCATAATTCTTGTAGGCAGTTGACATATAATCATGTAATAATGCAGTGCAAGACAAATGCCTTTCCCATATGGATATAGTTTGGGTACCTGATTAGACATGCTTGCATTATTCCGTGAGAACACGTTGTTTGGTGCACCTGTACCTTAATTCAGAAACTTCTAATTTTGTTGAGAGCAATAATGATCATAGTGAATCTCTTATGCTACAATCATATTAGTGGGCATCAGTGCTATCTTTTCTTATTTGCAGCCAAAGCTACACGTGTGAAACCTAACCAGACTAATACTAGTTCTTGCATGAGAGTGAGCTGGGTAGAAATCACAAAGCGCAAGACTTGAGACATGCTTGAAGATTTTTTTTCTTCTAGAAAAATAGTCTAGATTCTTGAAGCACTTTTGTTCTTCGTAAAGTCGGGAGTTCAGTGTACTGGATTTTGTTTGTGCATCAATTTTTTCTCGAACACGCATAAGGAGAAAAAAAAAGAGAGGGGGAGTAGAGCCCCATACAGATCACCCGCACACACACATAACAGAAACAAAACTCACATGCCTAGTAAAATCATGACCCTGACCAATTGTTTGTGCATTATGGATGTGTGCTCAACAAGGTTTTCCCTTGGAACTGCATGGGATATTTGTTAACTGTAACTTTATAACCAAATGATGTCAAGGCATACATCTTGCTGTCCTTATGAATATAATATCCATTTAACTTTTTGAGGAACCCATTTTCATAGACTATTGATATGTCATACTGGTTTAAGTGTTTAACTATATCATGACCTCCTTGTACTTGCTTTCCCTAGAACATGGTGTACCCCCAGAGGATGAGAAGAAAACTTTTTCGTTAGGTGGCATTCTTGTAGAGAGCAGAAAAGCATATTCCTTAGCTATCATAATTCTTGTAGGAAGTTGATATGATCAAGCAACAATACAGTGCAAGATAAATGGCTTTCTGAAGCATATGCTGGCTGCTTCATTACCGAGCTAGGCATGCTACCACTATTACTTCAGACCACATTGTTTGGCACACTGTAGCTTTATTCAGAAGCTTTAAATTTTTACAACAGCAATAATGATATACTGAATCTTTTATGCTACGCCAAACTAGTTGACAATTGTATTATCTTCATATGTTTGCAGCTAAAAGGTACATCTGTGAAACCTAATCAAACTAATACTGCAACTAACTCCGTTCTTCTGGTTCTTGTTTCTGCAGTTTAGTAATTATTCTTCCGTGGAAGGTGTCCTATACTGCAAGCCTCACTATGACCAGATATTAAAATCAACAGGCAGTTTGGAGAAAAGTTTTGAAGGTATTGGAGACAATCAATTGGACTAAGTTGCTGTGATATTTATTGTTAATTACCTTATTGTCCTCATAATTTGCATGGGTAGATGCTACAGTGGATATGTTTGTGATCGAAAATATACAAAGGGCGTACCCAGTGCAGAGAGCTCCCGCTCTGTGCGGGGTCTGGGGAAGGGTGTCAGTGGCAAGCCTTACGCTCGCCTATGCAATGCGAGGAGACCGCGACTCGAACCTGAGACCTTCCGGTCACAGGCGGTAAGACTCTATCGCTTGCACCAGGCCCGCCCTTCAAAAATATACAACTCCAAAAAAAAAACTCAACCCTGGGAACAGCCTCCCTAAGGCATTATGATTAAGAAGACGCGTCAATCACACAGGCCAAGAAAAAACCCTGAACCCTAGCTTCACCCTATAGGGTCACAATGTAATCTGGGTCCACCATGACTTTCTGGGCTTGCAACAACTGCAACTTACCCCTGGTAGGAGGTCCCAAACCAACCATAAGCACCACAGCCTGGCGCCCTGGCACTATGTTTTTGGGGTTGCTCACAAAGTTTTTGGGAGCTTACTGCTACACTACAAGAGTGTTGGCTACAACTCTTATGCCTGAGATTGAATATGAAAGTATACTGTCATATCTTATTATGCACATGATCACAATGATTTTCTCTTTTCATCCTATAAACCAGGTACTTTATTTTAGCATTGTTTTTATAATCAAAGTTCAGCTAGGCGCTAGGCGGAATCTAGGCGCTGACCCATTGCCTAGCGCCTAGTCGGGAGTAATCGGTGGCGTTTTCCTAGGCGCTCCTAGGCGTTTTCCTAGGCGTTTTGGCAATATAGCCATAAATTATATATATATTATGTATATAACTATAAAAAGAGGGCCAGTAGACATATCTGATTCCTAGCTGACTTAGTTTTTCATGTTCCTAACTCCTGCAACCCATTTTGACAGCTACTAGTTAGTAAATTAGTCAATAGACAGCTAGCTATTCATTAAAAAAATAAAAATAAATGACTTATCAAAACACTACGAAAATATCAGCGTCGTGTAGCTAGCCAGCTAGTACAATAAGACGCGGCGAAAGCACCATCTTGCAGTGGCAGCCTAGCACACGAGGCGAGCCCCCCGAGCGCTCTGCATCATCCCGTCCTCTCCCTCTCGCCTCCTCGTGCTCTCGCCACTTGCTCCAACTCCAGCCTAGCAGCAGCAGCACACCCACCGCACCGCACCGCACCGAGGAGAGGGCGAAGGAGGCGGGAGGCCATGACCATGAGACAGCGGGGGACGAGGCGCCATGCGCGCGCTGCTCTGTGGCGTGCACTTCAGGCCCTTCCCGCCCGCCGGTGGAGGAGGCGGCGTGTGCTGGGGTGGAAGCGTCGAAGCGGGTGGTGGAGGGGCGGCGGCGGTGGCTCGCTCCCGGCCCGGCGGGCGGCGTCGGGCGCGAGGGGTTCAGTCGAGGCGAGCAGGGGCGGGGCGAAGTCGACGACGAAAGGTGACGGGGCGCGCGAAGTTGGGGACGAGCGAGGGGACGAGGAGGCAGGAGCAGGAGGGGGGAGCAGGACCGGCGGGATCTAGCTGGCTGGCTGGCTCGACCAGCTGGAATCCCTTCTAATCCTCCCGCGGCTGGGTCTCGTGGCCGCGCGCGGGCCTCCGCGCCGCCTAGCGCCGCGATGCTCGACTATGCCCCTAGTCGCGGCAACGGGCTTCGCCCAGCGACTAGGCGCGCGTAGTCGCCGGCTAGCCGAACCTTGTTTATAATATAACAAGAGTGTGCCTGTGACCGGAAGGTCCCGGGTTCGAGTCGCGGTCTTCTCGCATTGCACAGGCGAGGGTAAGACTTGCCACTGACACCCTTCCCCAGACCCCGCACAGAGCGGGAGCTCTTTGCACTGGGTATGCCCTTTTTTATAATATAACACATCTTTGCGAGGTAACACTTTTTCAGTGGTGTGTATGTGGGATACTGGGATGTAACTCTCTTCTTATATTAATGCAATGATACATATCTCTCCTGCATGTTTGAGAAAAAGAAGTGGGCTAACGCTGTTCTCTGAAATATTACTGTGTTATATGTCAGGTGTGGCCCGATCAGCTAAGTCAGAAAAATCAAATGGACATAAGGTATCTGAGATTCTCTAGGGCGTGCCTGGTACCTAAATATATTTCACTGACGCTGCAATATACAGCAAATTTATGCCAATTTCCTCTATTTTTATTGTCAATGTGCAGGGCCAACAAAGCAATAGATTCTCTAATATGTTCGTCGGCACACAAGAGAAGTGTGTAGTTTGCAACAAGACTGTGTACCCGCTTGAGAAGGTCAGTATTAGTCAGTCTTCCTCTTTTCTACTTCAATAGAGGAAAAAAAAAATGCTCTGGCAGTTAAGCACAATTTGCTCCTAAGCAGTGGCGGATCCAGGATTCAAAACCTGTGGGGTCAAGCTTGTTAATTTTAAGTCAGTTAGCATAAGCTTTGGCAAATTATATGAAGGGTTAAACATGTTTTGACAAAACTTGTGGGGCCAGCTGGCCCCACAGGTAATGCCTAGATCCGCAACTGCTCCTAAGTGTACTCGCTGACAACTATTCATGTCCGAAGTTTTTTTTTTTTTTTTTTTTTTTTACTCATTATCTTGCTCAGAGGCATTTTATCAGAAGCATAGTTTCTTCACAACTGCAAATGTAATTAAACTTTTTATGACTATTATTGGAAAAGTTCCATAGTAGTTGCAATTTCAGGATAGTGCATCTAATATAATTCCCCATTGCATGTAACATGTAGAAAAAAATACTTAGTATTAAAATTTTGATCTCTTCCCCACAAGCCAAAGTGATGGTGTGCTAAGCCAAGAGTATGTGGTTCAGAATTCAGTGACCTTCTCTATCATAGTGCACTAAGTGCATAGCTGTCAGGGTCATAGAATAATTTTAACCAGCCTCTTTTGCGGAGTACAATTTAAGGGCACATTTACATCATGCCGTTACATTTTTGCAGGTTGCTCTTAATGGAAATTCTTATCATAAATCATGCTTCCGCTGCACCCATGGTGGTTGTACGCTCAGCCCATCCAATCATATCACCCATGAAGGCAAACTTTATTGCAAGACCCACCATTCTCAACTGTTTATGGTTAAGGGGAATTTCAGTCAGTTTGAGGACAATTCTGGGAATGCAAAAGTTGCTACTGAGAAACAACTAGAAACTGAAGAAGCCACCAAAAATCCAGATCAAGGTGATGAAGTCACAAGGAAACCAGTAGAAAATGAGCCTGCAGATGAGAAAACTTCAAAGAATGATGTTGCAGCTGAGAAACAATTGCAAAGTAGTGTTGATGTCACAAAACCATCTGAGAGCACCACAGCAGAAAATGAACAAGGTACTGAGAGTGAGTCAAAGAATAATGTTGTCAACAAGAAGCCATCAGAAAGTAGTGTAGAAGAGCCACTGCAGAACAGTGTGGTTGATGTAAAGCCATCAGGAAACAGTGCAGCCATGAGAAAACCCTGGCAACGAAGTCTGCAAACAGATAAACCATTTCTGAGTAGCACAAGCACTGTAAAGCCATCACTGAGCAGTGATGCCACTGAGAAGCCATCATCAAGTAATGGTGTTGATATGAAACAGTCTGAAAGCAGCACATTAGTAAAAAAACCATGGCAACAAAATGTACCAACTGAGAATCCACCACAGAGCGTTTTACCATCGGATAAGCCATCAGCGACCAGTGTAGATGATGCAAAGCCATCAGAAAGCAGCAAAGTGGTAAAAAAACCATGGCAACGCAATATGGCTGCTGAGAAGCAATTACAGAACAGTGCACCAACTGAGAAGTCACAGAAAAGCGTAGCTACTGATAAACCATCACCAACAACCGACATGAAGTCATTAGATAGCACCACAGAAGTTAAAAGTTCATGGGGACGCAGGATGTTCAATAATAAGTCACTAAAGAGCACTGTAGGTACTGAGAAATCGTCTGCAACCAGTGTGGTTGATGTGAGACCAGGGGAAACCAGTACAGTAGCCCCTGTGCCACAGCAACAAACTGAAAACGTTGAGAAACCTTCAGACACCAGTGCAGATGATGCGAAGAGTGCAGATGATACGAAGAGTGCAGATGATGTGAAGCTATCGGTCGCCAGTCCAGATGATGCTAAGAGCGCAGATGATACGAAGACTACAGATGATGTAAAGCCATCAGAGAATACTGCAGCTGTAGTTAGAAAGTCATGGCAACGCAACATAGGCACTGGGAAGCAACCCCTGACCACTGCAGTTGATCCAAAGACGACTGAAACTAGTGGAACTGTCAAAAGGTTGTGGCAGCGCAGTGCTGCAACTGAGAAGCCGTCACAAAGTGGTACGGCTGTTGTGAAACCACTGCAAAGCAGTGTGGCTGTCTCCAAGCCGTTCCAAAGCAACGTAGCTGTGAAAAAGACATGGCAAAGGAGTGTAACTCCAGAAAACCAGCTAGAGAGTAATATGTCTAGCAATAAGCCATTGCCAAGCAAGGTGGCTGTTGAGAGTCCAGTGCAAAGCAACACAGTTGAGAAAATGTTTCAGAGCAATGTATCTACTGAGGAGCCACAGAAAGTCATTGTGGCCACTGAAAATCAATCGCAGACCATCGAAGTTACAAAGAAGAGCAATGATACATCCATGAAGCTATCAGTAACAAGTGAGACAACCAAAGTGCCACCACTTGCTGCAACCGTATTGCAAAGTGATGTTTCCACAGAGAAACCATCGCAGACTGACATGCCTACAATAGCACCTAGTCAGATCCCTGAGCCCACTGAGAAGCCATCAGAAAGTGCTTTTAATGCTGAGAAGTTATCAAAGACTGACACTGCTGCTGAGAAACCACTTCAAAGTATGATCACTGAGAAGGTAGAAAGTGTAGCAGTAGCAGCCACATTGAAGCCATCTCAAAGTGATACAGCCCCTCAGGAGATCTTGGAGAGGAATATGGCTACTGAGAAAATATTGCAAAGCGCCATGGCTGTTGAGAGGCCACCTCTAACCAATTTGATCACCGAGAAGCCATCAATAAAAGATGCTTCAGAGGAGCCAGTTCAAACTAACGAACCATCTGAGCAGCCACTGAAAACTAAAGGGGTTGAGAAGCCACATCAAAGTGAAAAGATTGCTGATGAGACGAGAGGGAGTGAAGCATCTATTGAAAAGATGCTAGAGCTTGAAAGTAATGCCACTAAATTAAACAAGGATCACTCAGAACCTGAAGGGCTTTCATCCGGTAGGAATCCTCCAGACTTTCAAAGCAATCCAAATGCTGGGCAGCGATTAGAGTCTAAAGGCATCGTGGCTGAGAAGGCAGCTGACCATATAATGGAAGCTGAAAGTGATGCAGTTGCTGAGCACTCATCAGAATCTCAAAGCGTTGCACCTGCTGAGGTTCCAAAGGAGCAACCATCAGAACATCAGAAGGATGCGGATATGCAGCAGCTATTGGAACCTCAAAATGAGGATCATCCTGGGAATCCACTAGAGCCTGTTAGTGATACAGCTGCCAAAGATTCATCAGAGCCTAAAAGTGACATAGCTACAGAAAAACCTGCAGAATCACAAAATAATGCAGATCAGTCAGTTGAGCTGTCATCAGAACCGCAAAGCGATAAATCAACTGAGAAGCCAGAAGTGCATCAAAGTAGTACATCTAGTGATGAGCTTTCTAGGCTTCAAAGTGATGCAGGTGCTGATAAACTATCAGTACCGTCATCAGATCCTGAGAGCAATGCATCTGTCAGTAAGCCATCAGAGTCTCAAACTGATGTGATTACCATGGAGGCACCAGAACCTCAAATTGATGCTCTTCCTGATAAGGAAACTGATCAGCCAGTAAAACCTCAAGATGATGCATCTGCTAAGAAGCCAATGGGAACTGAAAGTGATGCTGTTTGTGATAAACCATCAGAAAGCAGCTCAGATACTGAAACACTTCTTGTATGCCATCAGAACAGCAGCATAACCACTGATGAACCTGTACAAGGTGACATTTCTTATGAGACACCACATCAGAGAAGTGCACCCATAGAAACAACACCAGGAAGTGACACAGTTGTTGAAGATTGCATACACCACGAAGATACCAGCAGCAAACCATCAGAGGAAAACAAAGCTATTGAGGAGCCAGAGGTGAGGGCCAAGCTGCCAGATGACCATATAACTTCTGAGAAGTCATCAGAGGAAGACAAGGAAAATGCAGAGCCATCAGCTCCCCTGGGGAAACCATTGGAGGCCAATGAGGAGAGCTCCCCTTCAGGGGATACTGTAACTCCTGAGAAGCCACTGGAGGAGGACAGGACGAGCGTGGAGCCATCAGAAAGCGATGCATCCTTTGGGAAACTATTGGAGGCCGATGAAGTGAGTGCCAACCCATCAGAGGATACTGCAACTCCTGAGAAGCCACTGGAGGAAGGTGTGGCAAGTGTGGAATCATCAGAAGACAATTCTGTTCTTGATAAACCATTGGAGGAAGAAGAGGTTGCTGCCAAGCTGTCGAAGGACGTTGTAGCTCCCGAGAAGCCATTGGAGGAAGGCTCAATAACTGCAGAGCCATTAGAAGACAATGCTGCCCTTGGGGAAGCAAAAGAGGAAGATGAGGTGATTGCCAAACCAGAGTCCAGTGTGACACTTGAGAAGTCATTGGAGGGAAGTGAGGCAACTGTAGAGCCATCGGAAGACAATGCTGCTCTTGAGAAACCATCGGAGGACGACGAGGCAAATGCCAAGTCATCAGAGGACAGTGTAGCTGTGGAGAAGCCACAGCAGGAAGAGGAGAATGGTGTCAAGGCATTAGAGGAGGGCGTGTCCCCTGAGAAATCAGCCGCTGGCAAACCATTAGAGGAAGAGGACCCAGTCCATAAGAAGCAGGCAGACACGGACGCAGTCGTTGAGCCGTCATCTCAGGACGACACTGCCACTGAAAAGCCCTCAGCTACAACTGACACTGCAGAAACTGCATGAGACAGCAGTTAGCTGGTTACAGTTAGTTAGCAACAGTTTTTAACAGAGTGTGGATCGAATACTATTGGTGATAGTCCGGCTTGCCTTCTGTTTGTTTTTTTGGGGTTTTGTACAATGCTTGAGTTGTAAAATTTGAGGGAAAGAAACTATAAGTATTGATTTGATTTGATTTTTTTACAAGCAATAATCCCCTCCCCATGTTAGGAGGAGGATACCATTGAAGTTCTATATATAGGATTTGTGTGCGGTTTTGATTTTTGTTTGGATGGTGTACTTTGTAAATGATTCTGTGCAAATATTACTGTGCTTGCTCATATTTGTTTTTTCTGCTTGTAAATTGATCTAGCAAGATTTTATGTGCAAATGGTGTGGCTACTAGGCTTTCTATAATATATCTTATTGTCGTTGTGTAATCAGCAGAGTTAGCAAAGGAATGTATTAACACGAGGCCTGTCTTCCCATGGGGCACAAAGTATTGCATTTCTTACACGACGGGAATTTTATAAAAGAAAAATATTAATGCACACAACACTAAATAGGTATGTTATGAAAATATATTCTCAGATAAAATAATATTAATTTGATTATAAATATGCTACTTTTTAAAAATAAATTTATAAAGAAGATGGAAGTTTTTTCTTTGACCGAAGGCCATTCCTCGGGACAGCTGAAAACCAAAAAGGGGAAGGAGTTGGTCGGTCGCTGTAAAACAGCAGAACTGCAGAAACCTCAACCCCAACGACGCCGCAACCGCAAGGGGACAAGGCGGGAGGGGTTTCTGATGGCGCCGAAGCGGAAGCCCGCCGTAGCGGCGGAGCGGGACCCCGACGGCATATTCCGCGGCGTCTCCGCTTTCATCGTTCCCCACGGCGTCCAGGCTCGCCGCCTCGAGGTCGCGCTCTTCCCCCAACCCACTCTCGTTGGCGCCTCGAGTCGTTATTGTGTGCTTAGGCATTTGGGGATGGTCGATGCAGGTGTGGAAGCAGAGGCTGGTGCAGATGGGGGGCCGAGTCGTGGAGAAGCCCACCAAGGGCGAGCTGGCGGGGGTCAACCACGTGTTGGCCATGGACGCCAAGGCGCTACTCCGGGAGTTCGACGCCGCCTGGCTCCACCGCTTCAGCGGGGTAATCGCTGCTCGCTTCCCCCCTCCCATTGCGTACAAGCCCTAGCCTCCTATTCCTGCGCGCAAGCTGCCTCGTGTGTGCTGCCATGTGTATTTGGCTATCTCGTTGCTGGGATTGACCTGTGGAGGGCTTCGTGTTGTCATGCCAAATTGCCATTTTATGGATTGGACATTTGGTTGCAGAGCGTGGTGTCCTTCGAATGGATGGAGGAGTGCCTCAAGTCTGGGGAGAGGCTGCCCAACCACAAGTTTGCAATCAATTACGAAGAGGAATTAAAGCCAAAGAATGCGGCTGGCTCTGGAAATTTAGATGCGCCGCAGCCCGCTAAAAGGACCAAAATGTCATCTGAGTATCCTGGGGACTGCCAGAGAATTAGTGGAGGGGATAGGGAGAGCGAACTAGCAGCTGGAGGGTCTCCTGATGCAAGTGCACATGTGGTTGAAGGATCAAGTGCCGGAAAGCAGCCTAACCAGTATGCAAGTAGCCAAAGTAGCTCAGCAGATTCCAAGGATACCATAGGTTCTCATGGTACATTTGACATAGAGGTATATAAGCGTGATCTGAAAAACTAGTGTTCCATCTTTTATTCTGAAGTATATTGTTTTCTCGTGCCATCCTTCTTCACATTTCTT
This sequence comes from Miscanthus lutarioriparius, assembly GCA_904845875.1. Classification (NCBI taxonomy): domain Eukaryota; kingdom Viridiplantae; phylum Streptophyta; class Magnoliopsida; order Poales; family Poaceae; genus Miscanthus; species Miscanthus lutarioriparius. The sequence continues at coordinate 62,448,662 of CAJGYO010000018.1, forward strand.
GTGTCCATACCAGATAATGTGAATAAAAGCACACAGATGTTCATTGTTAATGAATTTGGACCTCACTTTCACAAACTTCAATATGATATCTTAAGGGCTACTATTGCATTTCTCAGATATCCTTTTCGCAAGTAGTATGTTCTTGCAAGAGGGCTTAACTGTACTATTGGAAGAAAGCTGTGTCATAACCTCATCTGTATTCTCTATTTATGGCTCAGGTGGATGTTTATATTCAAGTGCTAATTCATGAATTGTATGACCAGGAAGCCTCTTCTGGAGGACCCAGCATATATGCTCCAGCAGACTTGAACAGGAACATCACCAAAATTTTCGGAAGGCTTATCGATATCTATAGGGGTAAGTGCACTAAACTCTCTCGTACATTAATTGATTCCTTTAACATATCATATTTCCTCCTGAAGCCCTGGGAGATGACAGAAGATCATTTAGCTATTACAAGGCCATACCGGTGATTGAGAAATTGCCATTCAAAATCGAAAGTGCTGACCAAGTCAAAGGTCTCCCTACTATTGGGAAATCTTTGAAAGACCATGTATGTATGTCTAATTCTACCATTGATTACTGTTAATATTGCTTCCTAAAATCGTTCTCGCTGTTTACCACTATTTCTACCAATGATTACAAGTCGTCCGATTAATCGTCCTAATCGGTCCCTGGTGACCGATTAGGGGTACTGTCGACTTGTACAAGTCGCCCGATTAATCGCGCTTAATCGTGATTAATCGTCCTAGTCGGTCCCATGGCGACTAGGTTCGACTAGACGACTTGTAAACATTGATTTCTCTAAATGAACAAGCCAACAAGTATGTTTTGGGCTCAATAATGTGAAAGAAACATACCTCAGTAGTCAGTAGTCATGTTTTTTTCAGTATCTTGTGAATCACTTAGCAATCATATTGCGAACTCTGGTTCTAATAAAAGGCATGTGCGATCTTTGTGTTCTGACAAAGACCTTTGCCTTTTATATTGTTCAAAATAGTAGCAAAGTACCACTGGATGCATTACATTGTTTTCATTACTATGCCAACTAGTACAAGTACAATTCCCAGAAACAGTAGGAGTCTTACATTTATAATTAGACTTGTTGTGCCCATGACCTCAACTAAATCCAGCAATCTCTGTGTGCAGATAAATGAAATAGTCACTGCTGGAAAACTCTCCAAGCTGGAACACTTTGAGAATGATGAAAAGGTAATGCACAACATGATTTGGACATGTTCGGCTACCTTTGTCAATATCAACATAATTCACTTTGAAGGTAAGGACCATCAGTTTATTTGGTGAAGTTTGGGGAGTTGGTCCTGCAACTGCGCTCAAGTTATACGAAAAGGGACACCGTACTCTTGATGATCTACGCAAAGATGAATCACTTACAAATGCGCAGAGGATTGGATTGAAGTTTTTTGATGATATCAAGCAAAGAATACCCCGACATGAAGTATGTAGTTTGTATGATTATGTGTGTATTCGTTACTAGCTTACATGGATCTTGCATATGATACATATTGCTTTATAATATCTAGGTTAGCGAGATGGAGAAGCTTTTAAAAGATGTTGGGACTGATATCTTGCCTGGGGTGAGTTACATAGACCATTTAGGGGAACTACTGTATTCTCCAGCACACAAAAGCTGTTTAAATGCCAATATTGAAGCATATGTTGACGCTATATCCATTGCAAACATTCTAGGTGTTTCTTTACCAGTTGAATTGAAATGCTTTCACATCGATTCAGTATAGTTCTCTATGCTTCTGATTTTTGCATAGTGTTGAAGTACAATTTCTAGTTACTATTGAACTTTTTGCGTACATTCTTTTTTGTTTGTAGGTAATAATTGTTTGTGGAGGATCATATAGACGTGGTAAAGCATCTTGTGGTGACATGGATATTATTATAACTCATCCTGATGGAGAAAGGTAAACCTAAAATATTTTGAAACTTTGTTGGTACGTAAATAAATGTTTGCATAAACTGTCACAATTTTCCTTCAGCCATGTAGGATTTTTACCCAAGTTTGTTCAACGGTTGAAGGAAATTAACTTTTTGAGGGAGGATCTTGTCTTTAGCATACACAGTGTTGATGTAAGTTGTTAAACACCACCACCTGGTGAGCTGTGACTTCTGTAGTTCTCTAGCAGTTCCTTTGATAGCAAGAACTGCTTAGCCGATGTGTTAAATTGATAAATTAACTTAAAACTCTAAATCCCGATAATCAAGTTTTTTATGAGTTCTGAAATGGTTGAAATTCAATGCAGGGATCTGATAGTGGGGTCGACACATACTTTGGTCTTTGCACATACCCTGGGCGTGAGCTGCGGCACCGTATCGACTTAAAGGTACATGGAAGTTTCCAATGTACATCGTCAGTTAGGTTGCTTTTGAAAAGTAGTAACAGTATTGTGGTCCTCATACTATATGTAGTAATTACATTAAGTGACTTTTCATGATCTTTTCTAGTTGCCTAGCTGAACTGGTTAGGTGGCCTCGGCGGCACTCCTTAGGTCCTGAGTTTGACTCCCCGTGGGAGCGAATTTTAGGCCGGGGTAAAAACCCCTCGTCTGTCCCACGGCCAAAGCACAGGTCAAAAGGCCCGGCCCGGTACTCATAGGGCAACAGTGCTCCTGTGTCAAGGTGGGGCAGGGGTTCAGGGGTTCGGGGGTTTTCTCGGCCTGTGTGAGAATGTCTTCTCTCTTACAGCAATGCCCGGGGGTGGCTTACCCCCTACAGGTCGAGTTTTTATGATCTTTTCTAGTTACTGTTGTAACAACAAACCCTGTTTTGCTATTCCTGCTGGCACTGAATGATTAATTCACAAGCCTGGACACTATACCAGTTTCTGTATTATAAAACTGACTGTCATTGTGTATCGACAGGTATACCCGAGGAACAGATATGCATGTGGTCTGCTTGCATGGACAGGAAATGATGTACTAAATGGGCGGTACAACTCAAAAGCTACCCTTTTCTTATTCTGACAATCACCGAACGAAAACTACCTCGTCCCTTGGATCTAAACTCAACAAACCATGCAGATTAAGGCTACTAGCAGATTCTAAAGGATATGTACTTGACGATACTGGATTATATCTAGCTACACGCGGCAGTGGTGGAAAGCATGTACGTATATTCATATCATCACGAATGGGAATCCCTTTTGTCCAGTTTCATTTGATTTGTTATAATTTTTTACAGGCTGGCAGATCGGACACATAGTTAACTGTGACACCGAGAAGGATGTGTTCGAGACACTTGGATTCCCTTGGCTGGAACCCCATGAGCGCAACCTTTAGTTGTTTTTGAACGTTCATGTAGAGAATGTATTCTGTACAGCTGTATAACTTAACTGTATCTCTAAACCTACCTCGACTTACTGGGAACTAAAAGCCTTTGTACTGATTGTCGTTCATATACCTTCCTTGCCCTTTTTGTGCTGTGACTAGCAGGCAGTATTTGCTCAGCTTCGCTTTCTATGCTTCTCCCAACCTTCGTTGAAAGCATGCAAAGAAGCATTCTGTCAGTAAAACCTTTTTGTCTTCTTAGTCAGTACAATGATTTGTTGGGCTAGCAGCTGAGCTCATGCACAACTATGTGAGGCATTTTAAATCATTAGCTTCTAGCGTTTTGAAGCATCTCAACTAAACAAACTATAAGTCGTCCTAAACTTTATCTGATGACCTATTTATCATTCATATAATAATCATGCAGTTATGTACAACGTTCAAGCAATCATCAAGCCATAGAGATTTAGGGGCAAATTACCCTACCGAATCTTACCAAAGTTTGGTCACCGTTTTGGCCACCCATGACCTGGCCGAACATTGCAGAAATAAACAAGTATTGGCAATAGAAGGAATTTTTTACCAAAGTTTGGAACACAAACCAAATGCTTGCAAAATTTGGAAAGGAGCGCTGGCAAGGCTGGGTAGAGAATCAAACATCAATTAGCTCAAGTTTTGCAATCAACCTGGAATAAACCTGATCTGACATACCTTGCAGGTGATCGATGCATTGTCGTTAATGTGGAAGCAGAAGTTCTAGGAGTTGCGAATACTATCCACATAGTACCTAGATGGACGCGAAGATTATTTACAGCGCTTCCCTACAGTAAGTGTGAGCAACGGCACAGCCAAAAATACAATCAAAAGAAGCTATTGCTGGGACCACCACCAAGCATTTCCTCCCGGTCAATGAAGCGCTCCAGAATCTCCTTGTCCTTAGTGACAATGCACTCATCATCTTTGTCAAACCAGTCATAGCGGTTCTTTGCAATGTAATCATAGACTGCATCCCGCAGTGGGGTGGGGACGATCAGCAAGGAACTCAGGACTGAGTAGGGGAGAGGCAGGTACCATGCAACTTTCAGTGCAGCTGAAACCGAAACATGAAGATGTTAGCAATATCATTAGAGATAAATTAAATATCACTAAGAGAGAAACAGTTGCGGTGAAACATGACAGTTAAAAAGTACACACGACAGGAAAGATTGCTGTCTTCTCCCTTTTTTCTGCTTAAATGGGTATCCTACAAACAAACCCTCTAATAGTTTAAAGTCACTATTATCACAGTGTCACGGCATCAAAGTTTGGTTTGTCATTCACATGGAGCTCAATACTTTGGACTACTGAATCATCAAGGGGCAATGAAACTACATTAAAAAATGAAGCACACCTCCTAAAATTTTGCACAGATTCAATACAGGAGGGCAATAACAGCTACAATTGCAACATCATTTATTCATTGGTAAAGAATGCATGATGAGAGAAATAGTAGAATGGACAACACGAGGCAGAACAAACTGAAAATCAAATTAGTCCACTGAACATCATAAGGCTTGCTACATCACTATCCTTCACAATGCTTGTTAACGATGAATCCTGCAGCTGACCCAAATCATAAGCATCAACAAGAAGCGAAAGGTGATCCACCCACAATTCGTAAATCATGACAGATGTCACATTGGCACAGCATCCTATGGACACAACTCAAGAACTGAAATATCCCTCAAGATGTGTCTCATGAAACTCAAGTAAAATAGAAGTGTAATCCAAATAGCTCAAGTAGTTGCTAACTTACTACAAGCATTCTTACTATCATGCATTGCACACCACCCCAGCTTCACAACGTTAGTCTGTTCATAGCAGACAAGTGACCAATAACTTTTTGATCCTATCAGAAGTGTACTGTAGTAACTAACCCGTAGAGCCCTCGTAGTAGGCCTCGGGGCCCTCGACAAAGAGAACACGCCGCAGCACATCCTCCCTGTCCGTGCCCACCAGCCTGAGGTATGGCTCGGCGGCCTTGGACTGCACGCAGCAGAACCTGATCTTGGCGTGCTTGTCCGCCCTGATCACCCACTTCACCCCTGCATTGCAAAGGCGAGGTCAATTTCTCGATCACGGGAACTTCCCAGACCCAACAACCGAGTGCCCATCAATCGTTTGCCCAATTGGGAAAGCCAGCGAAACGATCCCCCCGAGAAAACCCCAGCAGAGCAGGGTCTCGCTGTCCCACTCACCGCGGTGGCAGAGGTGGCAGACGCCGTCGTAGATGAGCACGCGCGGCTGCAGGACGGTCGGCACGGTAGCCGCCACGGTGGTGGCGGTGGCGACGGCGGACGTCGAGGCGGCGCGTGGCGGGTCCTCGTCAATGACAAGGTCGTCGGCGGCCGCGGCGGAGGCGGCGGAGGCTCGCGAGGGACGGCGCGAGGCGGGCCCGGACGCCGCCGACGAGGGTTCTGGCGAGCATTTTTCCCCCCTCTTCCCTTTGTCTCGGACGGCGAGGCGAGGCGGCGGTTCTACACGCTAGACAGGTCTTGGTTTACTTTTTCTTTCCTTCCTCTGCTTCGTGTCGCGTCTTCTCTTTTTCCTCTTTCATTTCCCTTTGTCGATCAATGATTTTTTTTCATGATACGAAAGATCGATGACATTTCCTTACGCAAAACAAACCACGATCTTAAATGAAACTTTTGATCACAAAATGAGAAAAGTGCTGCAAAATTCCATGAAAAGGAAATTGTACCGTCTCCGTGATTCAGTAAATGGCAAAGCCAATTTCTCTTTCCTTAATTTTTTCATGAGAGAGATTTCTCTTTCTTTATTTTTTTAGACTACTTCTCTTTCCTTAACGAGGCGAGGTGCATCAGCTAGGAGGCCAACAGCTCAATCGGCCCAAGTCCACACACATCGACGCTTAACCCAGTTGCACCAGGGTAGCAAAATTTACGGAAGGATTAGCGCCCGGAGTCGCGTCCAAACGCAGCTCCTTCGCCCGCGTCCCATCCACACGCCCTACGTCCGCATCCCATCTAGCAGGGCCGTCCTTGGGGCGTGCAGCCTGGGCAACAGCGCAGGGCCTCCGATTCTCAAAGTCCTCCAAGTATAATATAGTACCATTACCCATATAAGCTAAGCACAACATGTATTTGTTTGATTATTTCTTTGGCCCAATAGCATCGTCCATTAGCAAGCCTATTAGCCTAATAGAAAATAATTTTCCGGCCGGCCGCACGGACGTCGTTTTGTCTCCTGTCCCCGACTCCTGTGATCCCAGTTCCCAAACCTGTTCGTCTCGACGTCTCCTATCAGCGGAGCGAAGCTTTTCTAAATTGAAGTGATTGAAGTCTTATTTGCGTTCTACGATGACACCAGATAGACTTAATGATTTAGCTATAATAGCACTTGAGAGCGAAATGTTGGAGAAGATTGATTATGAGTATATAATTGAAGATTTTATTTCAAAGAACACTAAAAGAATAATGCTATTCAAGTAAAGAATATGCAATATAGGTACCATTCTTGATATAGCTTATTGCAATGTAATATATTATACCATACGTCTTATTTTAGACCTATTTTTTTCTAGGATAGTAGGCCCCTCATTTTTTTTAGTTTCGAACAAGGCCTTGGATTTCCATGGGACGGCCCTACATCTAGCGCTAGTGCCCACGTCTGTGTTCGGACGCAACACCCGCACCCGTCTCGCGCCCGCACGGGGAAACCCACGGGGGTCCCAAATCACCTGCTCTCGCCTACGGATGTGCGCTGCGGAGACGTCTGCCGGCCTCAGGCGCTCGCACGTTGTCACGGTGACCCACGGCGGCGCCCCAGCAGCAGCAGACAACTGCGGTAGGCTGCTGACTGCCAGCCACTACCGCCATTGCAACATGTATAATACCAGATCTACTTTTAAAACATCTAGATAAAACATTTGCAACATACATCTAAAACATATGAAAACATTTAAAACATGCGTGTATAGCCATAGCAACATATGCAACATCCAGATATACTTTTACAACATCAAGATGAAACACTTGCAACATAAGTTTGAAACAGCTGAAACACTTGAAACATAAGCCTGAAACATGAGTGTATAGCCATAGCAACATATGTAAAATTCAAATGAAACACTTGAAACATATGTCTGAAACACCTGAAACACTTGAAACATAGGCTTGCAAGTTGCAACATGCGTATATTGTCATTGCAACATATGCAACATCTCAGATCTACTTTTACAACATCAAGATGAAACACTAGAAACATAAGTCTGAAACGCCTATAACACTTGAAACACAGTGTCGCCGGTGGCCATGGCCTACCTGGTTGGGAACTATGGTAGCCAACAAGCTCGGGTCAGAGGGACGTCGAGAGCAACAACCCAAAGTAAACCCAGGCGAAGGTGCAGGCCTCCCCTTCCTGCCACGGTGTCTTTGGCCTGCCACGAGAGATAATGTCCAGACCGGCGGTGACCTACTCCTGGTGCGCGCCGTGGCCACAACGGGTGAGGTGGATGGGGACGCGGTGCAAGATGATGGCGTGGCGCGGGGCATGGAGCAGTGTGGGATGGGGCTGGGTGCGGCGCCGCTGCTGTGGTAGATGTGGTGCCCATGGCGAGCGGTGGGTGGGCGACACATTGGAGGTGCCCGCAGCGGTAGGATGCGTGCGGCGGTGGGGAACGCTGCGACTGCCATGTGAGATGGGAAAAATATCACTCTTTTTTTTGGAGACACCATGAAGGACTGAAGGTGGAAGGAAGCAAGCCTATTGGACCGGTTCGCAGGTCCGGCAAGGAGCGTTCGGACTGACGAATGCTCCCACTAGAACATTAGCGTGGATGGAACTATCAACGAGTTTTTGGATACAGTAACAAATGCTGCAGTAGCAAGGAATGAAGTAGTCATGTTTTCAGACCATTAGTGGTTTTGATGAAAGGGATCATTGACCTAGAGACTTGGGAGCAGTGGCGGAGCCAGGATTTCACGGCTGGGTATTCCACGCATGAAAAATTCCCAATGTATATATGCAATAGCAATAAGGGGCAAAACCAATACAAAATTGATCCTGGTGTACTGCTTAAGTGGTATATATAATTTTTAGAATATATGTTAGGTAAAATATATTTGGGAAAATTGGTTTCATAGCATCCAAAGATATGAGATTCGGAAAATACCACTCAAATATCATGGCCACGTGAAATACAACTGAAAAAACAATCTGTTACCTGAAACTACCATTCTGTGACGATTTGAGCTAACGACGTGAATCCACCGTTGCTCCTCCCTTCTTCCAACGTGAGCACCAGTGGAAATCCCATCCCTTTTGTCTTCCTCACCTCCAACGTGAGCTGTGACGCTACTCGAGCCACGGCGCGCCCGCAAGTGAGACGCCGCCAGCCGGCCACAAGCATGAAGCGCCGCCACAATGCACTGCTCGAGCTGCCGAGATGCCCTCCTCGATGCGGACACCGCTGTCCCACGCGCGCCAGCTGCTACCGGTGCAGCCCTGCATCTTCCATGTTCGGCTCGAGTAGCTGGGAGTTGGATTTTTTTTGCCTTTATTAGATGGACGGGAATCGACGGTGCTGACACTGTTACCTTCAAACCGGACGAAACGCTAGTTTCGGATAACGGTTCTATCTTTTAGTGGTATTTTTCGTAACGGAGTTCTTTCAGTGATATTTTCTGAATCTCGTGATCTTTTAATGCTATGAAACCAATTTTTCCAATATATTTTTACCCTGGTAACAAGGCACCAGGCAAAGTGAACCTGGTGTCGCCCCTGGTAATAATCAACGTTATAAGAACCAATGCAACATTTCTTTAAAAAAACACAATGCAATAAAAAATAGAAAACGAAACCTTCAATTCTTACTCTGAAGAATCAAGAATGGATATGGGGTCTTTTGTGTTCGCCATGCTATTGCATCAAGCCGGAGATGAGAAAGGTGCCAAGGGGGAGAGCCGGACGCCTGAGCCGACGGGGAGCCTGCAAAGACCCCTGACCGCCGCCGCCGCCAGAGGAGTGTCGGGCGCAAGGCGCTGCCGCGTTGGTTGTCGAGGCCTGACTGCCGGAGGGCTGAGGGGCGATCGGGCGTGCTGAAGGGCCGAGGGGGAGAGCTGACCTGCCATGTCGTTGTGCCGCCGTCCTCCGGTGCAGTTGCCACCCACCGGTCGATGCGAGCGACGGACAGGAGTAAGAGACAGGGACAGGAATACAATCGATGGGTTTCTGTCTTTCTGAGTTTGTGGGCTGCTGCTACTAGTTGTTCTACTGGGCTTTTGGGCTACATATTTGAAACATTCAACAAACAAACATATTGTATCATTACACATGGTTACGTATATTGGTGTTTGTCACAAAAATCATGGGTATTCCTTGGAATATAGGGGCATACCCCTAACGCCGCACATGCTTGGGAGGTGATGTCATGCAGAGAAGTCATGTCTCTAGGCCAGCCTTCTCAAAATAAATGATGGCAACTTTTAAAGATCTAATTAAAAAATTATTGGAGATCATTTATTCATAAAAAAATCTCTATTCTTCAATGGAGTGTGTACATGAAAGGATATCCAACAACAAGGCTGGTGAGCTTGCAAAAAACTTGATTTACGTATGGGTGTGTGTTCCCCTAAGAGAGTTTATAATTTGATATTGCTTGCAGACTAACTAGAAAGGTGATCCAAAAAAATCTCCATCCTCACACGATCCAAAAATATTCTCCATCCTCACACTATTCTCGTCATCCTCGCACCTTGCATTTGACATGACACAAGGCTGCAACTTTGCATCTCTGCTTCTCCTGATCTTTGCCACAACACCACCAATACCCACAACCAGGCTGGATATTAACTTATTCTCATCCTAACGAATGACACCTCTCCATTTGCCAGTTTTAGGCAGGAACCTACACATTTGCCACTAGGAACAATGAAAGTGTTACATATTTGCCATTTTTACTGAGATGGCATGCCACATAGGACAAATAGCATGGACAAGCCCCTAGAAACTAGTAGTGGCCACACAAGATGTCCTGTTTGCCCTTGCCTCTTTCTTTTGTTCCCAACCCCTCCCTCTTGGTTCAAATGCTCCCCTCCCACAACCGCTCCCCTTCTCCGCCCATTCTCTTTCCTGGCGGCGATGACAAGTTTTCCTCATTCCTACACTATGTCTTGGAGGATGGAGTCCTCCTCTTCAAGGAACAGTGCATCAAGTGGTGAATGAGGTGGGAATTTGAACTAGGGCAGAGATTGACCTCCCCCTTATTTGGTGCATGCATTGCTAGAGGGGGAGGATAATTGAGCCCAGGGCGAAGATAGAGAAGAAAACTATAGGTGTATCTTCTTCAAATGCCCTAGAAATGTAGATGGTGTGGGATCTTTGTTGTTCTCTATTTTTATTAGATATCTTTGTTTGAAGTTATGGTTTACACCCCTAACTGCAACTCTTGCATAGGCCCCTAGTAGATTTGTTCATAGACATAACACATAACATTATCCATAGACATAACAACCACTCACAGAGGCATTACATCAGTTGTTCATCCATACAAGTTTTGGTCTCCAAAAGACATGCAAAATAATCAAGTCAAATGCTTGACATAATCAATTGTGAGCCTTTTGTAAGGAAAATAGACCCTATGGGCCATTAAGTTGGATTTTGGTGCTCAATGAACAAAATGATCATTTGGACTAACAACGTTTGCTAGTATACAACATGATTAGTTTGTGAGTGACTCTAGTTTGAGATAAATGCATAGACATGGAGGTTGTTTTACATGGACCAATAAGCAGGAATCTCCTATCATGGCGGTGTTGGACAGGGTGTTTGTGTCAGCTGATTGGGAGGTCCAATTCCCACTAGCAACAACACAATCTTTGATTAGGGTTCAGACCATGTGGGGGAATAGACCCCCTATACCCTCATGGGTATACATGGGCGCACCACCAGAAGTGGCCCAGCCCGCAAGGTGAAGACATGCGGAGCACGACATTATATTGTAATTGTACCAAATTGGATACTTTACTTGTAACCTTGTTCCTTCGGAATATATAAGGAGGGGCAAGGGTCCCCTAATGGACAAGATCATATAGATCATACAGATCTCACCCCAGATCAATACAAATAACAGAGCACATGATGTAGGGTTTTACGCCACACTGGTGGCCTGAACCTGTATAAATCTTGTGTCTTGTGTCTCTGTAACCATCTGGTTCTTGATTACACACATCCTACCGATAATCTACCACCACGGGCACCCCCCTCGATGGACTGACGACTATATTTCATCGACAGTGGTGCGCCAGGTAGGGGTCCCCTCTAGGGGTTGTGCCCCTTGAGGGGTTGTGCGTGCTGGTCCTTTGGCGAGCCAGATGGGAATTTTCTTCACCGACGTCGTCATCCGCGACAACTCAGGATCCTGCGGTGGGCGACCCTCAAGATCAATTTCGCGATCAAGATTAACATCGTCCGTGGCAACTCAAACGTTAAATGCGGGTCCGGGCGGACTCGACGACACGTTTTGTAGGCAGCTACCAATGTGCACGAAGTCAAAAGCAGTAGCCTAACTAACATTCAAAGACGGCGTTCGGCAAGGGTCGATCTGATCAATCATGGCCTAGTTGGTCCCGCTTCGTCTCAAGGGTCTGGCTTCCCTCCACGGCTGCCATGCATGAACGAAGAAGACATATACTTATTGAAGCCATCGAAGTTGTTGTCGGCGACCGGCGACGCACGGCCACGACTCCAAATAGGCAAGCAAGGGCACATCCGAGTCCTAAGACAAGCAAATAAAGAAAGAGATATATACGTACATCTACAAAGTGCCATGCAAGCCAATTACTAGAAAGTCATGCAAGCTAAATACTGAAGACCATGCAAGGACAAAAATTCATACGTATGCATGTATGTGAGCCGTACATTATGTACAAATTTGTTGCTGCTCTTCCACATCTCCAACATGAGTTCGACTTCGTCCGAGCCCATCAAGTCATTCAAACTGATGGTGGAGCCGAGCCGAAGCAAGCCACTCAAGTCATCACGCAAGTCATGACAAGCTGCTAGCAAGCCACATTGAGCCATCAAGCGAGCCGCTGAGCGAGCCGCATCGAACCACGTCAACCACGTCCCGAGTGGCTCCGCCTAGCTCCGACCACGTCGACCATGTCCCAAGTGGCTCTGCCGAGCTCCAACCACGTCGACCACATCCCGAGCGGCTCCACCGAGCTCCGACCACGTTGACCACGTCTCGTGCGGCTCTGCCGAGCTCCGACCACCTCGACCACTAGACCACATCGCAATGATGATCGCTGCGAAGAACGGCGCTATGACAACCGCGACCATTGTCTCAACAGGCCAAAAAGCACGAGGACCGAACAACTTTATCGCCATCGACCAGATTTCTATCCAAAGATAATTACACTTCTAATATTTATATTTGACACAATTTTCATTACGACGTTTCTCCACAACGTCCTTGTCATGATTATTCTTCAAATAACGCTTGTCCATGTATACCATCTTAAAGATAACATACAACTATACTTAATGCAAATCCTCGACCAGTCATATTGATGCTCGATGTCTCCAGAAATGGCCCTGTCTACCGGCTCTCTCCACGCGTGTATGAGCGTCCGCCCTCTGTGTTATGGGTTGTTGGCAGCAGCTCCTTAGCGACGCCTTCCTACACGCACACGGGCTCCGCGCTCCATGCTACAGTGAAGCTAGTTAGGGCTGGAGGCTCAGCTACATACTAACTGGTCGGGCGGTTTATATAAAGTATAAACACAAACTTCATTTTAACACTGATGTTTACAAAGCACCAACTGCTTTATCACATCATGCTCATTTGCAAATGACTGCTGAGCGTCATATGCTATTTCTTTATTGTTGATTTTTCTCCATAAATTATTATTTTGTACATCATATACTACCGTTCTATATATTTATATTGCAGGGATCTCGAGCTACGCTCGGGGACTTCACCGCTCGCCCCTCGACCTGTGATCGGGAACTGCCTCGACCACTCTCCGACCACAGCTCAGGGACTTCGCCGCTCGCCCCTCAACCCGTGCTCGAGGACTGCCTCGACAACTCTCCGACCACAGCTCGTGGACTCTGCCGCTCGCCCCTTGACCTGTGTTCGGGGACTGCCTCGACCACTCTCCGACCACAGCTCGGGGACTTTGCGTCTCAACTACATGCGACTAGTGACTCGCATACAGTTGGGATATTCTTTCTCGTTTAGACCTTGCTACAAGGCTCATACCTCGCCTTCCAGCAAGCTCGGGGACTACATCGATATGATGCACCTGCTGGTGCATCTTGTATCGCCTGTACGACGATTGGATTCTCAACTTAACTGAGAATTCTTTTTAGACCCTGGAGCCACGTGCCTACGTCACCTACTATCAGGCTCGGGGACTAAGTGGGCACACTTCACCTTGCGGTGAATGTGCTCGCTCTGATGGTTCAAACACCTCCGATTCTACAAGGAAGACGGTGTCTCTTTTTGACTCAGAGTCAAAGTGGGCACACTTCGAGGGAAATATTTTTCAAATTTTATCTTGAGCCCCTTACATCCTTCTGGCAAGCTCAAGATGACGCTACTCGAATGATACAAGGCGCTCGGGGACTAGCTGTGGGGGAATAGACCCCCTATACCCTCATGGGTATACATGGGCCGCACCACCGGAAAGTGGCCCAACCCGCAAGGTGAAGACGTGCGGAGCACGACATTATATTGTAATTGTACCAAATTGGATACTTTACTTGTAACCTTGTCCCTTTGGAATATATAAGGAGGGGCAAGGGTCCCCTAACGGATAAGATCATACAGATCATACAGATCTCACCCCAGATCAATACAAATAACAGAGCACAGGACGTAGGGTTTTACGCCACACTGGCGGCCTGAACCTGTATAAATCTTGTGTCTTGTGTCTCTGTAACCATCTGCTTCCTGATTACACGCATCCTACCGATAATCTACCACCACGGGCACCCCTCGGTGGACTGCCGACTATATTTCATCGACAGACCATAATCCTTTGTTGGTCAAAACAGAAAGTGGTGCTAGAGTGAGATCTTCTATCTTCAGATTTGAGATAGCATGGCTCTCACAGGAAGGTTTCAAGAAGTGGGTGGTGAGTAAGTGGCCATAAAGAAGGTAGACATATGTCCTTGACCATTGGAATATAGTGTCTTATTTGTTGAGGAAAAGTCTAAAAGGGTGGAGTTGTAATTAGGGGAGTGATAAAAGGAAACTAAAACAAAGCCTGCTACTTAGAAAAGAAGAGTGGGATATATTAGCAGATGAAAGGGGGCTATCAAACCAAGAATGGATTGCTAGATATGATAAAGAAGATGAGCTTATGAAGGTATATGAGACTGAATAGATGATCTGCCAGAGAAGAGGTGGAGAAAACTGGTTGTTAAAAGGGGGTGCTAATACTAGCTATTTCCATGGAATTGCTAATGGGAGGAAAAGGAAATGTTTGATCAAGCAACTAGTAGAGGGTGACAGAGTCATAGATGATAAAGAGGATATAAAAGAAGGGTATATCACTGATTTCTACAAGTAGTTATTTGGTAGTGAAATGGTGCCCAAAATTCATTTGGAGGATTTCTAGAGGGAGAGGGGTAGAGTAGAAGAGGAAGACAACTAGGTGCTGATGAAAGGTCCTAAATGGCTAGAGGTGGGGGTGAATAGCCTATAAAAATTCTCTACAAATTCACTAGAGCAAATGGTTAGTAACCTAAATAGCGAGATGCAATTTTGTTCTAGCTCTACAAGGGTTGCAAGCCACCTATCCAATCAATTCTAGTTGATTACAATCTCTAGGCACACAATAGCTAAGTCTCTATTCCACTAAGCTAGTTAGCTACCTAACAACTAATTACTGATAATAAGAACTAGCTAGCAACTAATTCTACACTACACAAGAGAGAGAGAGAGAGCAACACTAGCTAACGCAACAACCACTGCACAAGTATATGAATGTAAATTCAAGAGTGATAGAGATAATATACCAAATGTGACAAGAGACAATATGATCACCAAGTGAAAACCAAAGAGCCAATTGACACACAATTTATCTCGAGGTTCACTTGCTTGCCGGCAAGCTACGTCCTTGTTGTGACGGCCGATTCACTCGGTGGTTCATGAGCTAATTGGCACCACGCCAAGCCCTTCACTAGGGCGCTGCAAGAACCTACACAAGATCAGGGCACTCAATGTCATGAGCAATCCACTAGAGGTGCTTTTGGCGCTCCATCAGGGAATAAGCCCAAGAACCCCTCACAAATCCACCGGGAGATGGCCACAAACAATCACCAACTCATGCCAACCTCCTCAAGCTGCTCCAAGCCGTCTAGGTGGCGGCAACCATCAAGAGTAACAAGCAATCCTGCAGCTCACACAATCACTAGTGCCACTAGATGCTCAAACACTAAGCAAATGCACTAAGATCTCTTCCAATCTCAACTTGGATGAACAAATCAAGAGCTAGATGAGTGGGAGGTGTTGGAGCATGCTCACAAGGTGTATCAATGAGTTAGAGAGCCAAGAGAGTGAGCAAGAGCCGGCCAACCCCTTTTTATAGATCCCCTATAGCTCAAATAGTTGTTGGCTAGTAACCCCAACTTTCTGCATGATGACCGGACACGCTACTCGGGGCGGTCGGATGCGTCCAGTCCCTGCGTCCGGTCGTTGTAATAGCGCCATGTGTCCCATTCAAACAAAAAGAGCCATTGGCATCCAATGGCTATTCTCACGTGCACAGTCAGCACAAGATCGGACGTGATGCTCAATCGAACGGACGCTCCACCACCGTGAGTCCGGTCATGTCCAGAGATGTGGCAGAACCAGAACCACTCAAAATAACACACTTTCGGAGGCGCTCGTCTTCCACTAGACACTACGCACCTCAAAAGTGAGCTACATCGAGACAGTTTCCGTCGAGCACACCCCAAGGGAGAACTCAAAACAATCCACATTTTACATCCAGAATCCAATAAAGAGTACGAGCTTACAATACTTAGTCCATTTCATACAACAAGGGTTTTTGGAAATTATTTATTATAATACCAGAGTTCAAAGTGCGATAATTAAACAACAGAATGAAAATAAACATCTAGCGAAAATGATACAAGGATCCGTCTATGCCCACCAGAAGAATCCTCTACACAAGAACTACTCCTCAAGCTGCACCTGGGTAAAATAAACCCTGAGTACATAATGTACTCGCAAGACTTACCCGACTAGTGGGAATAGTTTCCTAACTCTCAAGGATATGATAGGCAATATGGGTTTATTGTTTTATTTTTGTTTGTGAAAAGCATTACTAATAGTTCATCCTTACAGTCAAGTTTTATTAGCAGTCATGAATACTTCATTAGCTAACCATTCTATGTAAGCACCTATTCTACTTCCAAGCACGGGTTAAGCAATCAAAACCATTTCACCATATTTCATCTTCCAGTTCTTACTACGTGCTAGACCATAGCCAAGTCGTACTATGTCACGAAAACGGCAATTCACGAACCAATGTATCCCAGCTGGGTACCCCGAAACACATGCCCCATTTGTACCCCAGGCACAGGCACAAACAAGATCAACCCTTTCCACTCCTGTCATGGGGTCTAGGTCCCCGTCCAAACTTGGACTCTAAGCCCCCACACTTAAGACCCGGTCTCAGTATGGTGATTAGACCTCCACCTTTTCCCGCCTCCAATCAGTCGGTCGAAAAGAGCCGGAACCCACAACAAGAGCATAATGAGCGTTCCTGCTCCTATAAGCAAGTATGTGCTCAGGATAATAAGTCTGTGACCTGACTACCATCCACAACAACTGATGGTCCTTAATCGACACAAATAGGGAAAATAGTGTAACCAAGCTAAGCCCCGTTAGCCATGGGACACAACCTATTACACCCACCAATACCCATATCATATCCCTGCCATGTCTCCATTTTTCCTTTCATCATTTTATTATGAGAGTAATAATAATCACCTATTGTGAGTAACGGTAGGTTACTCACACTACCAAAAACCTAAGCATAACAGCTACTCAAACCTGCACTAGTAAGACTCTTAGGACAAGTATATCTATGCATGTGGTTTCCATAAAATTTCCTATAACGTAAATGCACATCACATATATATATATTCAGTGATTATAAAAAATAAGGGGTTATGCACCAGGGCTTGCCTTGGGTAGGCGTGGTGTCAGCTAAGTCAGTCAGTGGTGGCTCTGAGACCTCCTCCTACACGAGAATCTCCTCCTCATACTCCTCGATGATCTCCTCGAATTCGTGATCACCGGTGGTCACAATCTCCGCCAACTCGTTCTCTACAAGCATGCGATGATGATGCAACAACAACTCCTAAACTAAGAATACACATACTATGCTTCTAAGCTAGCTCTAATGACTAATATACTAAGCTAACTATCATCTTAACCAAGCAAAGTGTTGGGTTCAACTAACAAACATCTAGCTTTAAAAATGAAGGAAATATCTTTATTTCTACTAATGATTTATTGTATCTTGAAACAAAGAGCATTTAACTATCCTAATGCTCAGTCTATTCTAAAGCTACAAAAATTATAGTAAGCACATAATAATACAATGAAGCTATCATAAAAATTTTAGGACAAAAGCTATCACCAATTTACCACGAAAATTCCTACAATATTTTACCTAATAATATTAAGCACTCTCAAATGATTTAACAGCTCCTGATATCAACATGTATATATATGAACTAAATACACTAACAGATAGAGCACAATTTTAGGAACCTAACAAAATTTGTTTCACAATTTTTAGACATCTACATGATTTTATATGATTTACCAAAGATCAGCTCCAAAATTAAATTAGAAAACTATTTCTAATTCCTTATGAAAAAGAAAAACAAATTCTCCCGCGCGGCCCACGTGACACAATGTGCGCGCGGAGATAGCCCGCTTCGGGGAATCCCGCGCACGTCGACGACTTTGCAAAACAGACCTCGAACCCGTCCCAATTTACAATTAAGTACTAATACTATTTTCTCCTCTCTCAGAACATCTCACTTAACCCTCTGACCTTTCCCTAATTCACCCGCACGCACCCTCGGTGACTCAGCGCATGGCGGTGCGACGGTCGATGACAGCGTGGCTACGCCGGCCACCAGGAACTGTGACAGACCACCTAACGGGCCGGTCACCATCTCTGACCCGATCGGATATGCTAAGCGGTGGTGCGGTGTGACACGGACAGCTGGGGAAGGCTACAGCGGTGCGTGGCCATCCGCGACGACGACGCCACTGTTCCGGTGAGCTGGGGTAGTTACAGGCCTAATTGGTTAGCGTGTGAGCATCAGGAGGCTACCATGGATCAAGCCAAGGTGACGGTTGGGGTGGAGGATGGCAGAAGAGGGCTGGCCACATGTGGCCAAGCCATGTGGCAGTGCACCGCGGTGGCACGGTCACGTCAGCAATGATGGGGAGGCGGTAGCGGTTCCGCTGGAGTGCGCAAGGTGGAGAGGGAGACAAGGCGAAGCTAATGGTGCTGGTGAATTGGCTCAGGAGTGACGGTAGGAGGGCTGCCCTCGATAGTAGCCGAGCGCAGCCTTAATGGCATGGCGGTGTGGAAAAACTCCAAATTAGAGCTTGGTCGTGCTCGCTTCAAGGCTAGGTGGGGGTCGGGGTGGGTGGCTTAATGGAGAATCCAGGGACATGATGAATCGATCGATGGTGACTCAACCATGCCAAATTAAGTGAGTGGGGTCGGCCGGTCGTGGTGGTAGGGAGGGAGGGGCAGGTCTGGCTCAGCTTGTCCTCGCCTTGGTGGCAAGCGATTGACTAGACCCGAGGCGGCGTCTGCGCACCCGCTACGCGACAACGCGGCCAGACCACGTGCGTGCGAGGACAAGGCGAGCGGCAGCGCAACACAGCATCATAGTTGCATTGGTTGTGGCAACACGAGGCAGGGCAGCAGTGCAGACATGATGGTGAGGTGATGGTGCCGGCAGTGGCTCCGTCGTGGCGCGGGGCGGGGCAGGCGGCATCAGCAATGGCTCCACACGGCGGGGCCAGCGGCGGCCAGGCCACAGCCAGGCCAGAGCGTGTCCGACCATGCGTGGCAGCACACATGCACACAGGACTGTCAGCGTGGCAACGCTGAATGCCCGAGCATGGTGATCGCACCCACGCGGACAACCAGCCCGAAACCGTGTCGTGCATGAATTTTAAAGCGCTTATAAAAACTAAACGGTTGCTTTTGGACCTTAACCATCTTCACCATGCTCAAGATGGCATATGAGACTACCAAATCGAGCTATAACACTACACCACCCTCAACCCAATCTCTCAAAATAATTTGCTAAACATAGCAATGTCTAGCTATTGACAAACTAGGAAATTTTCTAAGTTTTTTAGCTGAACTTGATTTCAATTTGTAATTTCTAGGCTAGTAGAAATATTAGCTAGTAATATCATTTTTCAATAGCAAGTATTTCACTGTCATCTACAAAGTTTGTACTTCAAACTTTATTTAAGTATCACACACATGTTCTATAGTATTTTTGCTTAATAAAAATTGGCTTTCAACCCTACTTGATATACATGAGCTATTGAATCAACTTTCATTTAGCATGTTTATTGATCATTTTAAGTTACAAGAATTTATCTACACATTCTATCACATGCATTAATACATAAACATGATGCTCATGACATGTTTTAGTAAATGATTTAGGGTGTAACACCCATGGTGTTATAAGAGAGCTCCTATAGCTACTCTAAGATGACCGGACGCTGTCCGGTCATGCCGATCGGACTCTGCCAGAGTTTGATGAATTATATTACTAAGACAGAGAGCACCCAAAACCACACCGGACACATATGGTCACTGACGCCTATGCATTCGGTCACTCTGCCTCACGCATGTCAGTTGGTTAACAGTGTTCCAGTCGAGTCCGGTCGTTCCTAGGGGCAACGTCCACCAAGTTCCATCACTTGTGCACGTGAGTTATCATTTCACAAACAAGTTTTCCAAGGGATGTTAGCACTCACTAGGCCCTAATGCAAATGCAAGTGTCAAATCACCTAGTGGCACTTAGATAACTGTATTGACCATGAAATCACCCCTCTTAATAGTACGGCTATCTATCCTAAATATACTCACACCCTCTATGGTGTCTTGAGTGCCAAAACAAAAACCTATTTGATACCTTTGCCTTGATCAACACTTGGTTTTTGTTTTTCTCTTTCTTCTTGTCCAAGTTGGAGCTTGATCATCATCACATGTCCATTTCCACCTCCATGGACTTCATTACCATGCTCCATCACTTGGTGTGTACCAACCTTGCTCACATGACACTCATGACAAAGGTTAGTACTTAGGTTTCATCAATTACCCAAAACTAAACTAGAGATTTCAATCTCCTCCCTTTTGGTAATTGATGATAACCTTTTCACAAAGATATTCAATGAAATCTTTTTGGATTCATGTTGCTTGCCCAAGCATTTTACCATGTGTAAAGAATATGGACAAGTTTCATAAACCTGAATTGATAGCATTAGCTCCCCCTACATATGTGCTAAGAGTTTGAATTTGAAAGCTTGCACATATGCATAGATAAGAAGTGTGGGAAAGTAATGACTACCAAATGATGCTAAGGTGTAAAGAATGGACCTTTAAAGCGTGATACCAATCGGAGTGCACTAATAATACCATCTTCTCATCAAGTGTGTTTAATTCATTCCTTAGCTTGCAAAACCTCTTCTCATCAAGTGGCTTGGTGAAAATAACGGCAAGTTGATCATCGGTGTCCACACTCTCAATGCAAATATTCCCTTTTTGTTGATGATCTCTTATGAAATGATGGTGGACATCTATGTGCTTTGTTCTTGAATGTTGAACTGGGTTATTGGTGAGCTTCACAGCACTCTCATTGTCACAAAGCAATGTCACTTGTTTGAACTTGATTTCAAAATCATTCAAAGTAGCTTTCATCCAAAATAATTGAGCACAACAACTATCGGCCAAAATGTACTCCGCTTCGGCGGTTGACAGTGCTACACTATTTTGCTTCTTTGATGACCAAGATACAAGTTATCTTCCCAATAATTGGCATGTGCCCAATGTGCTCTTTCTCTCAACTTTGCATCCCGCATAATCAGAGTCCGAATAACCAATCAACTCAAAGTTTGCTCCTTTGGGATACCACAATCCAACATTTTGTGTATGCTTCAAGTACCTCAATATTCTCTTTGTTGCCTTCAAGTGACTATCTCTTGGTGAGGCTTGAAATCTAGCACACATGTATACACTAAACATCACATCCGACCTTGATGCGGTCACATAGAGTAGGCTCCCAATCATAGCCGATACATCTTTTGATCCACCATGTTGCCACTAGCATCACTATCCAAATTTCCATTTGTCCCCATTGGTGTACTAATAGCTTTGGCATCTTCCATTCCAAACTTCTTGAGCATGTATTTGATGTACTTGCCTTGACTCACAAATGTACCATTCTTCATTTGTTTGATTTGAAGACCAAGGAAGTAACTAAGCCCTCCAATCATGGACATCTCAAACTCATTAGGCATCATCTTTCCAAATTCTTCACAAAAGTCTTGATTGGTTGAACCGAAGATAATGTCATCAACATAGATTTGCAACACAAACAAGTCATTACCTATCTTCTTGGTGAAGAGAGTACATGGTGTCAACCTTGCCCATCTTGAATCCCTTAGAGAGTAGGAAGTCCCTCAATTTCTCATACCATGCTCTTTGTGCTTGCTTCAAACCATACAATGCCTTTCTTAGCTTGTAAACATGGTTGGATTTCTTCTTATCTTCAAAACCGGATGGTTGCTCAACAACACCAACTCATTTATGTACCCATTCAAGAAAGCACTCTTCATGTTCATTTGATAGAGCTTGATGTTATGGGCACAAGCATAGGCTAACAAGATCCTAATTGCTTATAATCTAGTAACGGGGCATATGTTTCTCCAAAGTCAAGACCTTCAACTTATGTGTAACCTTGAACTACCAATCTTTCTTTGTTCCTTACAACTATCCCATCTTGATCTTGCTTGTTCCGAAAGATCCACTTGGTTTCAATCACGTTATGATCCTTAGGCCTCTCAATTAACTCCAATACTTGATTTCTTGTGAAGTTGTTTAGCTCTTCATGCATGGCATTAACCCAATCAACATCATTCAAAGCATCTTCTATCTTCTTTGGTTCATGTGATGACACAAATGAGAAATGCTCATAAAATTAAGCCAATCTTGATCTAGTTTGCACACCTCTTGAGATATCACTAATTATGGAGTCCAATGGATGATCTCTTGCAATATTGGTTGGTTGGAGCACTTGAACTTGATTGCTTGCACTTGGTTGGTCATTTGGTTGAGATGATGAACTAGCCATTTGTTGTTTATCTTGCTCTTGAGCACCACCTGTACTAGCTTGATTTTGATCATGACAACCACTAGCTTACACATTTGAGTTAGAGAGCACTTGAGTCTTGTCATCTTCAACATCAATCACCTCTCTAGGCCTTATATCACCAATATCCTTGTTCTTCATAGCATTGATCAATTGAGTGCCTCTCACATCATCTAGATTTTCATCTTCTTCTTGGGAACCCTTGGTTTCATCAAATTCTACATTATAAACTTCTTCAAGAGTACCATTTGCCAAATTTCAAACTCTATAAGCCTTGCTAGTAGTGGAGTATCCAAGTAAAAATCATTCATCACACTTCTTCTCAAATTTGCTCAATCTAGTGCCTTTCTTTAATATGTAGCATTTGCAACAAAAAAACCCGAAAGTATGCGATATTGGGTTTTCTACCATTTAAGAGCTCATATGGTGTCTTCTCCTTCATTGGGTGACAATAGATGCGGTTGCTACAATAGCAAGCCATGTTGATTGCTTTGGCTCAAAATGAATGACTAACATTGTACTCACTTAGCACAGATCTTACCATGTCAATCAAGTTCTATTCTTCCTCTCAACAAGGTCGTTTGATTGTGGAGTGTACTTGGTCAAGAATTGATGTCTAATTCCAAATTCATCACACAACTCATCAATTCTAGTGTTCTTGAATTCACTACCATTGTCACTTCTCACTTTTTTGATGATTGTTTCAAACTCATTGTGAATTCTCTTGACAAATGATTTGAAAGTTGCAAACACATCACTCATCTTGTCAACTAGAAGGAACATCCATGTATATCTTGTATAATCGTCCACTATCACAAAGCCATATTTATTGCCACCAATGCTAGTATATTGTGTTGATCCAAATAAGTTCATACGCAACAACTCAAATACCTTAAATATGCTCATGATGCTCTTCTTAGGATGTGTGTTACCAACTTGTTTCCTCGCTTGGCAAGAGCTACATAGCTTGTTCTTTTCAAATACCACATCCTTTAAGCCCTTAACCAAGTCATGCTTAATCAATCTATTCAATTATTTCATTCCAACATGACCAAGCCTTCTATGCCATAACCAACCCATGCTAGATTTATTGAACAAACATGTTGACAATTGAGTTTCACTAGCATTGAAATCAACCAAGTATAGATTCTCATATCTAAAGCCTTTGAAGATCAAGTTAGAGCCATCTACACTTATGATTTCAACATCATCCACACTAAATATGCACTTGAAACCAAGATCACAAAGTTGTGCTATCGACAATAGGTTGAAGTTCAAGCTCCCTACTAATAGCACATTGGAAATGCTCATGTTATTGGATATAACAATCTTACCAAGATCTTTGACCTTGCCTTTGCCATTGTCACCAAATGTGATACTATCATAACCATTGCTACCATTAGTGTTGATTGAATTGAACATTCTTGCATCATCGATCATGTGTTGTGTGCACCCACTATCAAGCACCAAATGCCTTTCTTCGGCTTTATAATTGACCTATAAAAGAAGATCAATTCTTTTTAGATACCCAAACTTGCTTGAGTCCTTGAAGGTTAGTCACTAAGGTCTTTGGCACCCAAATGGCTTTCTTCTTTGAGCCTACAACTGGTATACCAATGAACTTATCTTGCACACCGTTCACACCCTTGGTAAGCATGTAACAAGAATCAAACTTAATTGAGGATACATTGGTTTGTTTGTTCTGGTTCTTGCAATATTGCTCTATGTGCCCAATTTGTTTGCATCTATTGCAAAACCAACCATTGCCATTCATAAAACTAGTCTTGTGAGTGACAAAGGCCACCTTGTCATTCTTGGGGGTTAGCCTAATCCCTCTTTGTTGAGAGAAAACCTTTGGCTACCCAAGTACTTTAGCAAGCAGGCCTCACCACCTTAGGCATTGCCTAAGGCGCGAGTGAGCTCATTGACCTCCTTCTTGAGGGTCTCTTTCTCAACCATTAGTGAGGCATCATAAGTGAAACCATCACTAGTAGGTGAGGTAGAAGTGGTAGTGCTACAAGAAGGGTTAGTGGGAGCAACAACAATAGGCTTGTAGAAAGATTCATCAAGAATATCACAAGTCAAGCCTACGTCACATGATACAACAACCTCATTCTTGCCTTCCTCAAGGAGAGAGGAGTGAGCCTTTTCAAGCTCAGAGTGAGCTTTGCCAAGCTTCTCATGGGCTTCCATTAACTTCTCATGAGTTGCATTGAGCTTATCAAAGGCTTGCTCAAGATATTTGCATTTCTTGCGCAAGTCTTTGCACTCCTTTCTCTTTACCTCAAGACACTCATGAGCTTGTCCCATCATGTCCATGAGGACCTTCTTTGAGTACTCCTCATCATCATTGCTCTCACTATCGCACTAATCATTGGATTGTACCTTGGTGGACTTAGCTATGAAGCATGTTGGAGTGTCAAAGAGAGAAGGCTTGTTGTTGATGGTGATACTTGCAAGTGCCTTCTTCTTGGATGTCTTCTCATCATCACTAGAGTCATCATCATCTGAAGAAGTATCACTATCCCAAGTCACCACATAGGAGCCACCCTTCTTCTTCTTCTTCTTCTTCTTCTTGAAGGACATCTTCTCCTTCTTCTCCTTCTTCTTCTCATCCTCATCATTGTCACTAAGATAATCCACCAATATGTGATCTTTGTTCTTGCACCTAAAGCACCTTCTCACTTGATCCTTGTTCTTGTAGTTGTCCCTTCTCTTTCTTGCCTTGTAGCCTTTATTTTTCATGAACTTGCCAAACTTCTTCATAAAGAGAGCCATGGATTTCATATCAAAGTTGTAGGGTCGAGATGGCAGACTAGAGGGGGCATGAATAGTCCTTTCTAAAAATTAATTGCGCTGGCTAACCAAAACAAATGTGGAATTAAAACTATCGGTCTAGCCAAGACTACACCCCTCTATCTAAGTTCTCAAGTACCTTAAAAAGATCCTAATTAGGCAACAAAGGTTCCAGGCTAGCTAGAGCTTACCTAACCAATCTAGCTTGTAACGTCACACAAACCTATGCAACTAGTACTTCACACAACCGAGGGAGCTCCTACACAATCTAGTAACCAAAAGCACAAAGACACCTAAGCTCACTAGCAATGTTCAATAACAAGGCAACTAATGCCAAATTAGAGAGCGCAAAATACTTAGCTACACAAACTAAGCAATGTGACTAACAAGGTTACTCAAACCAAATTAGTCACACAAGGGAGCTACTTCTATGCTACACAAGCAAGAAGGTAACTATCAAGCTACACAAGCTAACTAATTACAAGAGCAACTACACAAGCACAATGTATATGAAAGTAAACACAAGCTTGTGTAAAAGGGGACGCAAACCAATAGGAAGACAAGAATGACATGGTGATTTTTATCCCGAGGTTCACGTGCTTGCCAACACGCTAGTCCCTATTGTGTCGACTGTTCACTTGGTGGTTCAACGGCTAATTAACACCACACCAAACCCACACGTTGGGCACCACAAGAACCCCATGAACCAAGTGAGGGTAGCTCAATGACATGCTCTACTAGAGTTGCTCTTCATGGCTCCCGTGGGGTGAGCACAATACCCCTCACAATCACTTCTCCAGAGCATCGCACAATCTTCTTTGCGTGCTTCGATGGAGACCACCACCAAGCCATCTAGGAGGTGGCAACCTCCAAGAGTAACAAACACCACCGGCTTACAACTCGATCACCTAGTGCCACTCGATGCAATCTCACAATGCAACGCACTAGAATCACTCACTCACAATGGATTCGCACTTCTCGCAAGCACAAGTGAGTTAGAGGCTTCTCAAACCAAGCATACACAAGGGCAACACATCCCCAAGGTGCTCAACCTCAGCCAAGCCCGAGCACCCCTCTATTTATAGCCCAAGGGCCAAATAGAGCCGTTACCCCTTCACTGGGCGAAACTTGGGGCGACCGGACACGCTAGGCCCTGTGTCCGATCGTGGGATCCTCACCACATGTCACTACTTTGAACATGCGCCACTCGATCTCAATGGCTAACTCAGTCATGCTCAAGAGATAAGTGACGTCCGGACGCACCAGACGATGACCGGACTCACGACAGCCGAGTCCGACCACACGCTCATCCATGCAGCTGAGCCACTGACCTGACGCGTGGCTCTATGACCGGACGCTCCACCAATGTGGAGTCTGATCAACTCCTATAAGCATCTAGAGCTGCATTTCTATGACCGAACGTGTTTGCTTAGGTGTGACCGGACGCACGACATCGTTTGATCCTTTCTGTGCACCAAGATCACTTGTGTCAGCGTACGTCAGTAGGTGACCGGACATGCCATCGTTGCATCAGGTCACACTCTCTCTTCAGCATTCGGTCAAGGATTGAGGCCACACCTTCACTGTGCGCCACTTACCGGACGCACAGGTCCAGCATCCGGTCCTACATCTGGTCACTAGAAACAACGCCTCCTCAACTCCTACTTCTTCTCCTTTGCAAATGTGCCAACACCACCAAGTGTACACCACCATGTGTATATGTGTTAGCATTTTCACAATCATTTTTCAAAGGATTAGTCACTTCTTTCACCACGCCACTTGATCCTAACACGTATGCAAAGTTAGATCGCTCAAGCGGCACTAGATGACCGATATACAAACAAGTTTGCCCCTCTTGATAGTATGGTTATCTATCCTAAACCTGGTCATAAACTTCTCTATACACTTATGATCGGTGAAATAAAATGCCCTATAGGTTATACCTTTGCCTTGCGCATTTCATTCCAACTCCTCCAATGTTGATGCAACACATGCACCAACCATATCACAAATGATATGATCCACTTCATATCATCACATGACCTTGTTGGTTCATCGATCTTGACCTCACTTGCTTTTCACCATTGCATTCGTCCATCGGCGCCAAGTCTCACTCAAGCTTCACCGCCACACGGTCCATCGCTCCAAAGCCTCTAATTTGCCCTTCTCACTTGCAACCGGTCCATCAAGCCAAGTCTTGTCTTGATCTTCTCCTCCTCAGTCACATGACTCAATGTCATGTCTCATATGCAATGAGCTCCATGATCATATGTGTGAGCCTTGCAACATATCCAAGCCATCTTCACCGTCATGGCATGAGTTGCTCACACAAGTGTACCTGTGGACTAATCACCTGTGTATCTCATATTTAAACACATTAGTCCACCTAGGTTGTCACTCAATTTTCAAAACCAAACTAGGACCTTTCAAAAGTCACTAGCTTCATCATCATCATCACTTGATTCTTCATTCTTTGACTTGCTCTTGCTCTTGGATGATGTGCTAGCCTTGAATGACACACCTTTCTTCTTGTCATCGTCCTTCTTCTCATTTTGGTCAACCCCTTCCCTTTCCACACGGTAAGTCTCTTGTGTCATGATATCACCTAGTACTTGGTTAGGGATTGTATCCTTCAATCCTCCTCTAAAGATAATCAATCTCAATGTTTCAAACCTTGGAGGTAGGCACATCAAGAATCGATGGGAGAAGTCATCATCTTGCACCTTCTAACCCAATGCCTTGAGATAATTGACAATCACTTGTAGCCTATAAAACATTTCTAGGATGCTCTCATCATCCTTCATCTTGAGAAGCTTGTCAACTTATCCTTGAGGATATATAGCTTAGCACTCTTGACTGCCAGTGTGCCCTCATAGGTTTTCTCTAATCTCTTCCATGCTTCACTTGCTCTCACACAATATTTGATTTGCTCAACACCTTTGAATCAATTGCATTGTATAAGGTGTTGAGAGCCATAGTGTTGCATTGCTTGTTTGCTTTGTCATTGTTAGTGAGGTTGGTGGCATCAAGAATTACAAAATCACTTTCGGTCACTTCCCACACTTGATCATTGATTGAACGCAAATACATCTTCATTTTTCTCTTCCAATAATCATAGCACGTGTCATCAAAGTAAGGTGGTTTGCCCCCAACATGGTTGAACACTATTTGAGCCATCTTTTGACATTGAAGGTTGTGAAGCCTTGATTAAACGGTGACCAGGGCTCCAATACCAGTTGAAAGATCCTAAATGGCCAGAGGGGGGTGAATAGCCTATAAAAATTCTCTACAAATTCACTAGAGCAAATAGTTAGAAACCTAAATGCCGATATGCAATTTTGCTCTAGCTCTACAAGGGTTGCAAGCCACCTATCCAATCAATTCTAGTTGACTACAATCTCTACGCGCACACAATAGCTAAGTCTCTACTCCACTAAGCTAGTTAGCTAGCTAACAAGTAATTGCTTCTAACAAGAACTAGCTAGCAACTAATTCTACACTACACAAGAGAGAGCAGCACTAGCTACCGCAACAACCACTACACAAGTATATGAATGTAAATACAAGAGTGATAGAGATGATATACCAAACGTGGCAAGAGACAATATGATCACCAAGTGAAAACCAAAGAGCCAATTGACACACAATTTATCCTGAGGTTCACTTGCTTGCCGGCAAGCTACGTCCTCATTGTGACGGCCAATTCACTTGGTGGTTCATGAACTAATTGGCACCATGCCAAGCCCTTCACTAGGGCGTCGCAAGAACCTACTCAAGATGAGGGTGCTCAATGTCATGAGCAATCCACTAGAGGTGCTTTTAGCGCTCCGTCGGGGAATAAGCCCAAGAACCCCTCACAAATCCACCGGGAGATGGCCACGAACAATCACCAACTCGTACCGACCACCTCAAGCTACTCCAAGCCGTCTAGGTGGCGATAACCAGCAAGAGTAACAAGCAATCCCACAGCTCACGCGATCACTAGTGCCACTAGATGCTCAAACACTAAGCAAATGCACTAAGATCTCTCCCAATCTCACCTTGGACGAAAAAATCAATAGCTAGACGAGTGGGAGGTGTTGGAGTATGCTCTCAAGGTGTATCAATGAGTTAGAGAGCCAAGAGAGTGAGCAAGAGCTGGCCAACCCCTTTTTATAGAGCCCCGATAGCTCAAATAGTCGTTGGCCACTCACCCCAACTTTCTGCGTGATGACTGGACGCGTCCCAGCGTCCAGTCGCTGTAACAACACCACGTGTCCTGTTCAAACGAAAAGAGCCATTGGTGCCCAACGACTATTCTTGCACGCACAGTCATCACAAGATCGGACGCGACGCTCAATCGAACGGATGCTCCACCACCGTGAGTTCGGTCATGTCTAGAGAGCTCCCAGAGCTGCTCTGAGATGACCGGACGCGTTCGATCGTGCCTACCGGACTCTACCAGAGTTCGACAAATTATATTACCGAGACATAGAGCACCCAAAACCACACCATATGCGTTTGGTCGCTCTGCCTCACGCATGTCAGTTAGTGAACAATGTTCCAGTTGAGTCCGATCGCTCCCAGGGGGCAGTGTCCGATTATCCCGGCCATCCTGGCCGAGCCCAGGGTTACACACCGGACCTGTCTGGTCCTCCCGAGGAGCGCATCCGGTCACCCCAGTGACCTCAATTCCAACTTCCAACTTCATCCCTTGTGCAAATGTGTTAACTCCACTAAGTTCCATCACCTGTGCACGTGAGTTAGCATTTCACAAACAAGTTTTTCCAAGGGATGTTAGCACTCACTAGGTCCTAATGCAAATGCATGTGTCAAATCACCTAGTGGCGCTTAGATAACCCTATTGACCTTGAGATCACCCCTCTTAATAGTACGGCTATCTATCCTGAATACACTCACACCCTCTATGGTGTCTTGAGTGCCAAAACAAAAACCTATTTGATACCTTTGCCTTGATCAACACTTGGTTTTTGTTTTTCTCTTTCTTCTTGTCCAAGTTGGAGCTTGATCATCATCATCACATGTCCATCTCCACCTCCATGAACTTCATTACCATGCTCCATCACTTGGTGTGTACCAGCCTTGCTCACATGACACTCATGACAAACCTTAGTACTTAGGTTTCATCAATTACCCAAAACTAAACTAGGGCTTTCAGCTGACCAGACCTTTTTCCATGGGGGAATTAGTGGAGGCAATAAGAGAGATGAAATCTAGTACTGCTCCTGGGCCTGATGGTTTCTCCACAATTTTCTTCAAAAGTTTTTGGGGGCAGTTGAGAGATGATATATTGGAGATGTTACAGTTGCTTCACAAAGGTGAACTGGATTTGGCTAGACTAAATTTTGGTGTTTTATTTGGGGCTGCTGCCAAAGATCAAAGAAGCTAATCAAATTAAGCAGTAAAGACCCACATGTTTACTCAATGTCATTTATAAGATAATTACCAAAGTCCTTACTATTAGACTGAATGTTGTGATTAGTAAGTTGATCAGTGTGACACAAACAACTTTTATTCCTGGCCATTTCATTTTAGATGGTGTTTTGATTGTTCATGAAGTTCTACATGAATTGAGGTTAATTGGAATTTTTTGAAGGAGGTTTTGAGGAGGAAGAATTTTGATGAGAAGGGGATTGATTGGATTATGAGAGATGTGCAAGGAGGGAGAGTGGCTGTAAATTTGAATGGTGAACTAGATTTTGGAAAGAGGTTTGGTTAGAGGAGTGTCCCCTAATTATTACTTTTCTAGGCTTTTCAATGCCATCAGTGGAGAGAGATGGAAGTTGCAGCTAGAATCTGAGCTATAGAAGGAACTTTGGGGAACAAGAGATGGTCGAGTGGAGGGAGTGGATGTCAAAGTTGGAGTGTGTTATACTTGAAGAGGAGGATGATACAGTAATTTGGAAATTACAGACCTCAGGGAAGTTCACAACAAGGAGCATGTATATGTATATAACTTTTGGAGGAGTCATTGATCTTAGGATGATGGAGATTTGGAATGCTAGAATACCTACGAAATAAGTTCAAATCTTCCTTTGGATGGCCTGGCATGACATGATTCAAATAGCTCAATAGTTGAGGAGAAGAAATTGGGATGGGTCTAAAGTGTGCAAGTTCTGTGGAAAGGAGGAATATGTAAACCACCTTCTGATTCAATGTCCAATCTCGGTGGTAACAAGGTATTGGGTCAGAGATAGCCTAGGGTGGGCTACCTCCCCCACTTCCATCCTCAATTTTCATGAGAACTTTTTAGCTAGTGCTGGTGTGGATAATGGACTGTTGTGGTGGGTGATTGCGGCAGTTGGATGGTCTTTGTTGAAGACCAAAAATGATCTAGTTTTTTCTAACATTGTGATCAAAACTCCCAAACAAGTGGCTTACAAATCAATGAAACAGTGGACCAAGCCGGCGAAGAAGGACTGTAGCATGAAGGAATCTTGGGTGGAGAAGCTGAAGGAAGGACTTGCTCAATGGTGATCTACGCCTAGAGATGGTGTTTCTCTGTTTTTTTTCTGCTTTTGCTTAGGCTGGGATCTTGTCTTGTCCTTAGGCGTGATGGTTGTATTAGCGATGGTGTGGTTGCTTTTGTGAGGCTGGAGGGTTTTGTGTTTGGGTTTATGTTTTGTAATGATCTGTAAGCTGGCAACCCCAACAGACCTCTTTTTAATAAGCTTTCAATATAAGCTAGGTTGAAAGACCTTTTGTCTAAATTTTTTTGAGCGAATAGTGGGATGCAGATTTAGACTGCTTTGAATAAAGTGCTAGCCTACATAAGGCCTTCTGCATAAGGAGTAGATACATTTCTATATAAATTCGATCAAAGTTAGAGAAGTGAGACTGAGAACAAAATTAGAGTTTTTATAATTTGGAACAAAAGATTATGACTCTGTGCTCTAGTGATGTGGATCCTAAGACATTTGACCTCCTTTGGCATGCATGGAATCGTCGAGATGCAAGTCAATACGTCCTGTGCTATTTGGAAGAAATGTGTGTGATATCCGTTTCCTGCAATTGGAACTATAAGCACCGGACGGAACTTGATTGTGTCTACGTACGTACGTCGTCCAACATGGAGCCGTGCGTAGACAAGGAGCGACAGACAGCGTCGATCGCTTGCACAGCAAAGCAAGAGCATGGTATAGCTTCTTGATCAGGAGCACACGTGTGTATATATATATATCGGAGCTAAGTTGGCTGGTCGACCAGCGAGCTGCTAGCTAGCTAGCTAGGCATCCTTAGTCACCGACGACCATGGGCAGCATCGCGCTTCTCGTCGTCGTCTGCACGTCGTCGTCGTGGCTGCTCCTCCCTCACCCTGCTGCGGCGGCCACGGCACCGAAGCTGCCTGTTCGGGCGGTGAACCTCGGTGGCTGGCTGGTGACGGAGGGCTGGATAAAGCCGTCCCTCTTCTATGGCATTCCGAACAACGACACCATGTCGCTCGATATATATATATATAATATATATATATATATATATATATATATATATATATATATATATATATATATATATATGTTGATGTCATATTTGTTAAGTTTTCGTGGAAACTAGCTGTGCGCGCGCATAATATATATATATATATATATATATATATATATATATATATATATATATATATATATATATATATATATATATATATATATATATATATATATATATATACACACACACGGTAAGGCTATTCTATGGCTGGCCATAGAATAACTTATTCTATGGTCACCTTGATTTACGATAATATTTGTACCAATTTACGATAATGACAATACACATTTACCATACATGGGTTAATATAATTCAAGATGATACTTACCATAATGCTATAGTAAATCACTTATGATGGAGTTACCATAATCTCGTAAATTAACTTAAAGTGATCACAGAATAACTTATTCTGTGACCAGCTACAGAACAGTACGTGTGTATATATATATATAGGGGTGGTGTGTGTGTGGTGTGTGTGGTGGGTGGGGGGGGGGGAACCCAACTCCAGTTCATGTCGGTCACCCAGAAAAGGTACCTCGTTGCTGACAAGGGAGGGGGCGCCGCCATCCTTGCCGACCGGATGAACGCGTCCGGCTGGGAGACCTTCGGGGTCGATCAATTAATCTTGCCCAACCGTAGTATATGCACCTTTTTTCTTACTCTATCCGTTCTAAATTATAAGACGCTTTGATTTTTTTGGTACATTCATTTTGTTATGCATCTAGATATAATAATATGTTTAGCAAAATGGATGAACTAAAAAATTCAAAACGATTTATAATTTGGAACGGAGGAGTACTAAATAACCAAACTTGTTCTCAACTAGTCGTACTTTATGATCCATGCATGCAGCTGTGGAGGATCAACGAGACGACCTTCAACTTGAGGGTGAACGGCGGGCAGTTCTGGGGCGTCAATAGTACCGGTGCGCTTGTGGCGACGGCCACCACGCCTGGGCAATCCGAGACGTTCCAGCTCATGCGCAGGGACAGCGACAAGAGCCGAGTGCGCATCAGGGCGCCAAATGGGTTCTTCTTGCAGGTACTTCTAACTCATATACTAAGATTTTACCGATAAATTAAGTCAAAATTCTTGTGCTTATTATAAATTTCATTCAAGACCCCCCCCCCCCCACCTCCTGTATATTCTATGAAAAATGGTTTTTAGATCAGAGACTTCACTCTTAGTTTCTATGATGACATAAATAGTCGTTTAAAGCTACACTACAACAATCATGATGGACGGGAGATCTTTAAGTGATACCTAGGAGGGACTAATAGGGCACCTTAACTCCTCAAGAGGATATTAAACCTTAAGTCTATTGTGTTTACTCAAAATAAGTCAGAAAACTAGCGAGGTCATAGTCACTAACCTCGTCCATTGCTAAAGATGTTGATTTTTTATTAAATAACTATGTGTAGAAGCAATTTATTTTTTTTATTAAAAATAGAGTGCTATAATTATACTATGAATAAAGATATGTCATAATGTTTCAATTATATATAATTAACAATTTACATTAGTTAATATGATAGAAATTAACGTAATTTAAAATAATTTGTTAGTGTCATTGTTATATGTGGAATAGTTTCATGATTGCTGAAACATAAAATATATATTCATCTTTCGTACATGTAAACTTGATCAAGATCATGGTACTGTATTTATGTTTTCTTAAGTTTTCTTATATATCAAGAGTAATAGGAGTTGGGATCACAAAAAAAAAGAGTAATAGGAGTTGGTAATCCAAAAATATATAGGCGTGTGTTTAAACAGTTTTCCAAGCATATATATTGGTAATGTAGATGCTGGTTTGAGAGGAATTTTTGTTTATTTTTCAATCATAACAAAAATGTTAATGTAGATGAGAATTTAAGTGCTTACTTAGATGTATCCTAATGGTAGGGTGGGAAATTTAAATGAAAATTAGTAAATTGTTATTTATTATGTTTCATAATAGCATATGCAGGTAATTTAGTTGCAAGGTATTATTTTTATTGTCTTTTATAATGGCATAATAAATGGGTAATTTATTTGCAAATTTAGGGGCTTAATTAACATTTCTAGAAAACTAAATAAATCCAATGGCTATATTATTATCATGGTGATTGGAGTCTATTAATTCATAACTAGATCTTTCTAATTACACATAATATTCTATTAAAAAGAAACAAAGTACATATATATATAGTATATATTATACCTGTGATTATGAGTTTTCTAACATATGTTAGTGCTTCACAACAAAATTTTCTCCCTTCTGATGCTGTTAGGCGAAGACAATGGCATCAGTGACGGCGGACTATGGCCAGAATACAAAATGGAGTGACAATGACCCCTCAGTTTTTGTAGCAAACAATGTGGGTGGCTTACGAGGGGAGTATCAGTTATGCAATGGCTATGGCATAGCAAATGCAACACAGGTGCTCATGGTAAGATATGTATATCCAAACACATTGTTTTCTGAGGCCGCTTCATTAGTCTGATGATGAACATATGTTCTTTACACGTGTTGCTAAAATAACTGATCTCTACTCAATGGGTGGTAAGAGGTGAACCTAACAGAATGATGGAACACATCATATAGAAGAATCCATAACAGATTCATGATATGGGCATGCCGTATGCCCGTATTGGTAAATATGTTTGATCCATGATACGACCAATATCCCTACTAAATAAATGGGTTAATAGGTGAAACCTAACAGAATGATGGAACACACCATTTAAGAACTCATAACGGCCATGGATGATACGGGCACAGCGGCACGCCATATTGGAAACGGATTGATGGAACAC
This sequence comes from Miscanthus lutarioriparius, assembly GCA_904845875.1. NCBI lineage: Eukaryota > Viridiplantae > Streptophyta > Magnoliopsida > Poales > Poaceae > Miscanthus > Miscanthus lutarioriparius. Next base: position 62,484,496 of record CAJGYO010000018.1, read on the forward strand.
ATCATATAAGGATGCATGCATGATTGGTCTCAATGAGTCTTTACCTGTTCCATTTCGGGTTGGCGATACTTTCGAAATTGACCAATAAACCGGTGAATAAACAGGACTCTCTTGTTATTTTGAAATGTTTGAATGACGGAATGCATGAATGAATCTTGCGAAGAAACTTTCACACACTTAATTTTTCCAGTAGCAATCATTTATCTTTTGCTTATTAATCGGCAGAAAGAACTTTTTCTTGAGAAATTAAGATAAGCACTTATGCTGCAAAGACTTTATTCGGACATGATTAACAATAGTTACGAATCACGTTGCTTGTAGTTCGGACATGAATGTTGTTTGTTTTCTTATTATTAGAACCACCGGAACATATTCATAACTGAGAGGGACTTCAATTTCATGGTGTCAAGTGGACTGAATGCGGTGAGAGTCCTGGTTGGATGGTGGATTGCAAGTGGCGACAACCCTCCTCCTCCTTTCGTTGGAGGCTCTCTCCAATTCTTGGACAAGGCATTCAGCTGGGGACAGTAAGTGTGTCTCTAGATCTCCATTCAGCAACAAACATTTGTCGACCTATAGTATATACATATAGCAATTATATTGAACTATATATTTCATTTGCAATTTCATGTCCATCAAGGAATGACGGAGACTTATTGTAATTTGTGTTAACAGGAAATACAACATTAGTGTTATTGTCACATTGCATGCTTTGCCGGGGTCACAGAACCCATATGAGCACAGCGCAACCAGAGACGGGTCACAGGAGTGGGGCAATACCGATGCAAACATCGCCCAAACCGTGCAAGTCATCGACTTCCTTGCAAAAAGGTCATTAACGAAAATTCATTAGCAATATAGTTTTCTGTAGCCTTAATGATCGATTGATAACGAGATGCTCTGCTCTATATATCTCAGGTACGCGAACAACACAGCCCTCTTGGCCATCGAGCTGCTCAATGAGCCGTTGGCACCGGGAGCAAATCTGTCTGTACTGATGAAATACTACCAGGACGGCTACAATGCAGTGCGTCGGTACACGCCGGCATCCTATGTGATCATGTCTAACAGGCTAAACATAGCAAACCAGACCGAGATCCTTCAGTTCGTGGGCAGCTTCGATGGCGCCGTCCTCGACGTACATTACTACAACCTGTTCGACAGCAAGTTCGACAACCTTGTCACTGCGCCAAATTTTTACTGTAGTAACGGGGGCATTTTTACTTTGTAGGTAATTTGGGGTTAGCGGCTCCCTACATTAGGCGCCCTCGGGCTGAGCAAAAGAGCCCAGCCACCCCTACAGATGAGATCAGAGGGGCGGCTGATAACATGAGCCGCCCCTACAGTTGGGGTTGATCTGTAGGGGCAGCTCAATCACCGGCCGCCCTGTAGTGCCTATTTGTCTTTTTTAAAAATTCAAAATTTAAAAGATTCAAATTTAGTCAAATGATAAGATAACCAAAATAAAAGTTGTAGATATTGATGAGTTGAACAACTTTTGTATTCATTACTTTTACATCTAAAATCATTTATGGTTTTAAAATTTGATTTGAACTTGTCAAATTTCAAATTTCAAATTTTAAGATATGTAAAACATTGTCACATCCAAGTTTGATCAAACTTAAATACTGAAGCATGATTTTAGAAATTTTTAGGAAAAAAAGCCATCACATTTGGAGTTAGTATAAGGGAGAACAACTAGTTACAAAGTTTATCCACAGATTAAAAAGAGAAATCACACTGTTCTAGATGATCCTTACATGATCATACTGAACAGTGTGATTTCTTTTTTTAATCTATGGGTCAAATTTGTAACTAGTTTTTCTTCCTCATACTAACTCCAAATCTGATGATTTTTTTTCCTAAAATTTTCTAAAATCATTCTCTATCAATTTATTTTGTTGGTTTTGTCAATATATACATATGAAAAATTTGAGCAATTTAAATTTTGAATTTCAAAAAAATGCAACTTCAGATAAGATTTTGGTACCCCAAATGATTTCAGCTGAAAAAGTGATAAATACCAAAGTTGAATAACTCATCAAGATCTACAACTTTTATATTGGTCATTTCTTCATATGACAAAGTGGTAGTGACATTGTTCACAAATGTGACACATCTCTCGTATGGTTTTATAAACTATATGAGACATGTGTAAGATTAGTGAACAATGTATGCTAAAAAATTGTTGAATGAAGAAATGACCAAAATAAAAGTTGTAGATCTTCATGAGTTGAACAACTTTGGTATTCATCACTTTTTATGTTGAAATCAATTTGGGTCTCAAATTTTGGTTCGAACTTGTCGTTTTTCAAAAATTTAAATTTGAAAGGTTCAAATTTTGTCAAATGACAAGATGACTAAAATAAAAGTTGTAGATATTAATGAGTTGAACAACTTTGGTATTCATCACTTTTTATGTTGAAATCAATTTGGGTCTCAAATTTTGGTTCGAACTTGTCATTTTTCAAAATTTCAAATTTGAAATGTTCAAATTTTGTCAAATGACAAGATGACTAAAATAAAAGTTATAGATATTAATGAGTTGAACAACTTTGGTATTCATCACTTTTTATGTTGAAATCATTTTGGGTCTCAAATTTTGGTTCGAACTTGTCATTTTTTAAAATTTTAAATTTGAAAGGTTCAAATTTTGTCAAATGACAAGATGACCAAAATAAAAGTTATAGATCTTCATGACCTCTACAACTTTGGTGTTTATCAAATTTTCATTTAAGATCATTTGGTGTCTCAAAATTATTTTAGTAGTTTCGAACTAAAGCTGATATCTCAGCTGTATCACAGTATAATTTACCTACACAAGCCGGACATGCTCCTCCGACAGGAGCCCTGTCCATGTCGGCGGAAATTTTTTCCTCCGTCGAATTTTCGAATCGATGGCCCAGATCTCTTGAATCTGATTCTCGTCCGGAGCAGTTTCCCGTCGTCCTCTCCGGCTTCTTCGAGTTCTTCGCGCTCTTATTTACCTTCTACGGCTTCTTCTCAGAATCCAGCGAAACGAACATAATATCCAGCTTCTGATTTCCCTTCCCCAAACCTCTGCTTCTCCTTCCCCTTCCTCGCTCTCTCTCGTCCGCTCCCTCCCTCTCCCGATCTCTCCCACGCTGCGGTGGGGCGGCCACGCGGCGCCAAAGAATGGCATGGCCTATGGATGATCGCCTCGTCCTCCTCCGCCGCCTCCCACGGCATGCCGGCCGGGCAAGTGCCGTCGGCTCATCAAGGCCCCGGCCTCTACCATGGCATCAGCAAGGCGTGGCTTGGCCGTGGTGGCTGTCCCCTGCCATGGCGCTTGGCGTGATCGGAGCCTCGCCGGTGGCTGCCCGCCAGCGTGCTCGCCCGGCGCCGCATCCTCCTCTCTAGCATGGGCGTTGATATGCTACTGAAACCCTAGGTTGGGAGCTCCTAGCGCCGAACCCCGCCCCGACTCTGTCTCTCTCTCTCTCTCTGCCACGCCGAACCCGCCCCCGTCTCCTTTCGCTCCCTGTGGCGTGTGCACCTAGCTGAGGTCCTCCTATGGCTGTAGTTCGATTTTATGCCTCTGTATTTTTTTAGATGTACCTCGATTTGTTTGTTGCAGGTTCTTGATTTGGTACACTCTGTCAAGCATGGCGGTCGACAAGAGGTGCGTGTATTCATGCATCCTTCTCGAGAGATACGATTCAAACATGTTCGAACCTTTGTTACATGGTCATTAATTTTTTGGTGCATACTAATGCTGCTTTGGTTGTCTCGAAATTATTTGTCATCAACTAATGCCGCTTTCATTTCTTAGTAGTTATCTTTGGTTATGACTACGTAAGTTTAATAGCAATATGATAGAATCCCTCGCGAGTGCTGCTTTTTTTCTTATATGTTGGTGATTTCCAACATGTAAAGGAATTTGTAAGAACCCATGGTAGGTGCAAGAGAGGATTCTTAGCTACAATCTGCTTGGAAATTGCATACAATAGTTAAGATCCTGCATTATTACCTCTAAAGAATATGATAAAATATTAAAATGCAGTTCCCAGAGGTAATTCTGTCATGGTTCTATGCAGTTCTAATTTTGTGAAATTTAGTCCATGTTAGCTTAAGTGCCATTCAAATTCCAGATTTCGGTTAGCGGCCAAATTATGACCGCAAAATCACATCCTTTTACGATTTTAGAGGCGATTTTGGGGTCACGTTGCTCTAGCTCCCCTACCGTGGTCAACCTTCTGATTCTAAACCGAGATTTGGTTATGATCAGATGATCTTAGCGTCTGCCGTTTGCTATTTTTTTCCCTTCTTGAGCCTGTGATGAAAATTCCATATGCATTGCTCAATGATATGATCTGATGTTCGTTCGCTTGTGAGATACTCGGCATGGGTGTTACTTATATGATGCAATTTCGAGGGTCAACCAGTTATCACCATGCCTTGAGGCTCCAAGTTGATGAACAAATGATGATCATTGCTATGTTTCGAGCCCTCTATTCGGAAGGCCTCCCCGGTAGCGAGTTGGTACACGCCGCCCTAGAACTGCGATTGGTCCATGCCAAAGACCGCATCATCTTCGTCTTATCTCGATTGGTCCACCTCAAAGAACGACTTCCAATACAAGCAGCCGTCCCTCTCGCCTTTGCTATTGTTTCCTTCTTGAGCCTGTGATGAAAATTACATGTGCATTGCTCAATGATATGATCGATGTTCGCCGCTTGTGAGGTATCGGGCATGAGTGTTATGTTACTTGATATCATGTAGTTTCTGAGGGTAAACCAATTAGCACCATGCCTTTTTTTGGCCATAAGTTAACACCATGCCTTGACGCTCCAAGTTGATGAACAAATGATGATTGCTATGTTTCTGAGGCCTCTAAAAATCATGTCTTCGTTTACAAAAGATTCTTATCTTCTTCACTGTGATGGTATGGTTTAGTAGATTCTAATGAATCAAAGACCAAAGTTTTCTATCGCTTAAAGAAGCCCTTCATATGCAAAGTATAATCATCCACTAAAGAGAGCTAAACCTTGTAGTCATTTGATCGAGCATATGGTGGGTGTCGTCCATGGCACTGTCCCTCGCAGCTAGATCCATATATGTTGTGTCGTGTAGTACTAAGAGAGAGTGAGTTCCATGTAGTTGCTTAAATGCTTCTTATTGGTAGTGTTTATTTCTCTTTTGTGAAAAAGTCGCTGTAATCTTTCTCTCTGGTTAGTCCTTTAGACATGATCTTTGCCTCATGTCGTTATGTCACTAAGTAAACCTTGGCACAAGGATTTAGTTCAAGTGGTTGATTTTGTTAAATCTGTCATCATCGACTTGTTCTTTAAAGAGTATGTCCCTGAAATTGGCTTAAGTGATGTTCTCCTTTGTTTTCATACCTTGAACTTTGATTAAGTTGTTATTTGTGTATCTCGTACTGCATTTCAGGACGAGATAAGTTTTTGAAGGTCATAGAGTTTCTTCACGACAATTTCATCAAGATACTTTGGTAGGAATATAATTGTCGGTTCTATGAGAATTTTATCTATGACTTTGGAATTTTCTTGAGTTGTGGTCTGTGTTGCCAGCAGTTTGTCTATATCAACAAAGTGCATTTTCACCAAACCACGATGAACTGGTAATTGACTTGTATAATGTAAGATTCTAACTTAAATGTACTTGTACCAAGCTTTACCTTGGAAATTGATATCTAATTATCTATGCATACATTTTGTTCGATATGCTATCTCCACATGTATCTGTACCACTTTGTCACAACTTGCAATATCCAAACTTGAATTTCTTTTAGTAATTGGTTTCAATATATGTTCTATGCTCTATACACAAAGTCCTGGGAACTAAAAATAAAACTTGGGATATTTCCGGCTTCTATATGTGGTGTGGTACTGTTTTGTTGGGTTCGAGTTTGTGCAACATGGAAGCTTTTTACCTTTGATTCTCGAGAAAATTGATTTATAGCACATGTAACTTATGGTAGTGTCATCTAAGTGCATCAAATTGATTCTTTCATTTTTCTCGTATTCTTTCAGATTGGTGGACTACTGGTGTATACCTCTAAGTGCATCCAAGTTCTTCACTCCTGTGAGTATCTTGGTCTAGTGATAGCTCCATTGTGCTTCATCTGTCATTTCTCGTTGTGCACTAAATTAGCATGAGTTAAGATTGAAGTTTGTGGTTGCAATCGATATCAACATGACTTCGAAGGATTGTAGAAAATATGAGATAAAATTCTATATTTACGAGAGAATGATAGAAGCTGTCACAATAGTTTTTGATAAATTATTTACTCTTGTCATGTTTTTCAACATGGAAGCTAATACTTGCAGCCATCTAAAGTTTTCAACATGGTCTTGTGTTTGTGGATGTATATATGTATATTTGTGGTGGTCGATTCGAATTTGAATTATATATATATATATGTGGTCGATTTGAATTTGAATTATTTATTTTTTTTGTTGGAAAATCCATTGTAGGGGCGGTTCTTGATTGAACCGCCTTACAAATACACTACACAGAGGCGGTGGTGATGACACCCGCCCTTATAGAAGTCCACTATAGGGGCGGTGATATTACCGGCCGCCTCTCAGAGGGAAGCAGGTAGCGGTGGTGAAAACACGGCACGCCCTACAGAGGGCACTTCAGAGGAGGGTGAAAACACCGGCCGCCCCTACAGAGGGCACCGCAGGGCGGTCAGAAACCACCCCCACAGAGGCACCTCTATAGGAACACCCTAGGAGGGGCGGTGGGCACTGCCCGCCCTCACAGAGGCTCTAGAGCCGCCCCTACAGTTAATTTCTGTAGTAGTGTGTTGGCGCCTGGATCTCCGGTACGGGTGAGCCGATCCCTCACCAGCATTGCTGACCACACATTATGGCTAGAGATAGAAGAAGGGAGAAAGAACAGAGCGTGCACACACACAGCAGAAGCACCAGCAACTCTACCCATCTAATCCTAGTACATAGATATGTCAGGCTGCCATGCTGCTACAGTAACTAGATATGACAGCAGGGCTGACTTTGGCGCCTGCCCCTGCTGTGGCTACAGCATGGCAGAGGAGCCTTTCGACGTCTACCCATGCAGCGGCTACAGTGCAGCAGCAGTGAACCCTTTAGGCGCCTGTCCCCTGCCACGCGTTCACACAGAGGAGCAACAAATTATTTAACAATTCTTCCCCTAATCCTGCTGCTAACCATAGAACCTTCTTCATGCCGATCATCTTCTTCAGCTCCATGAACCGAAGACGGCCGAGCGGCTTGGTGAGGACGTCCGCGAGTTGTCGACCAGTTTCGACGAATTCGATGACGATCTGTCCTCCATCGATACAGTCCCTGAGGAAGTGGAACTTAACGTCGATGTGCTTGCTCCGATCGTGGAGAACCGGATTCTTCGCAGGGGCGATGGCGGGCTGGATGTCCACCATTAGTGCTGGTGGGTGAGTTTCCACACCAGTCAGCTCGCCCAGCAGCCGGCGCAGCCATACAGCTTGGCACGCCGCTGTGGCCGCCGCCACGTACTCTGCCTCGTACGTGGACAGCGTCATCACCTTCTGTTTTCACGACAGCCATGAGATTGGAGCCGATCCGAGGAAGACGAGCACGCCAGAGGTGCTCCACCGTTCGTTGATGTCCCTTGCCATGTCTGCATCACTGAACATAGTGAGCTGCAGCCTACTTCCACCGGTCTTGGGAAAGACGATCCCCTGATCCACCGTCCCCTTGACATAGCGCAGCAGCCGCTTTACCGCAGCCCAGTGATCCTTTCGGGGATCCTCCATGAAGCGGCTGATGTAGCCCACAGCGAACGCAATGTCTGGCCTCGTGTGAACTAGGTAGCATAGACCACCGACGATGCTCTGGTAGAGTGTTGCATCTACCTTCGCCGCGGTACTGGCCTTCGTTAGTTTCAGCCACTCCTCTATCGGAGTTACGCACGGCTTACACTCAGCCATGCCACTCCACTCCAACAGCTTTGAGGCATACGCGCTCTGACCGAGCGTGAGCGTCTCCTTCCCCTATCTCACCTCGATGCCAAGGTAGTAGGAGAGCGCGATCGAGATCGCTCATTTGAAAATAAGCCGCCATCTCATGCTTGAAGCTATCGATGTCCTCCGTACGCGCGCCGATGACGATCAAGTCATCCACATACACGCCGACGATGAGCTCCTCCTTCCCCCGTCGCTGCGTGTAGAGCGCGTGCTCGGTTGCGCACCATGTGAACCCAAGCTTGCCTAGCGTGGCATCAAGCTTAGCGTTCCACGCTAGCAGGGCCTACCGCAGCCCGTAGAGAACACCTTGCGTAGTCCAAGTACCCTGTGCTCCGCTCCCTTGATGACAAAACCCAGAGGTTGCCTGATGAAGACCATCTCCGCTAGCTCACCATTAAGGAAGGCCGATTTTACGTCCAGGTGATGGACATGCCAGTCCTTCAGCTGCTGCCAAAGCCAGAAGCAGTCGGACAGACTCCATACGCGCTACCGGCGCAAAGAGTTCCTCGAAGTCGATGCCCTCGCGCTGGACAAAGCCTCGGGCGACGAGGCACGCCTTGTGCTTGACAATGGCCCCACGCTCATCCCGCTTGACCTTGTACACCCACTTTAGGCCAATCGGACAGCATCCTGGAGGTGGATCGACGAGTTCCCAAGTCTCATTTTCTTCGATCGCCTTCATCTCCTCCAGCATTGCCCGTCGCCAATTTACATCACGCTCGGCCAACACGAACGTGGGTGGTTCCTCTGCACTGACGAGAAGTAGCTCTAGGTCATTGAGTAGCCAACCCGCTAGGGCTGAGGACCCCGTGCCACCGACGATGTCCTCCAGCCTGTGGAACCACACCTCCTCACCATCATGGAAGGCATCCACGAACTCGGTGATGTCGCTTGGAGGTGAGGCGAACTCGATCGGTGTTGATGGAGTCCCCTATTCCGTCAGAGTCAGCACAGCACCTAGAGTGCTCGGCACCCTGGCTGCGTGTGCTCGGTACTACTCCTAGATTGCTCTTCACCGCTCCTGGAGTGGTGGGCACCACTGCAGGAGTGCTCGGTACTAGTCTTAGAGTGGTTGGCACCACTGCAAGGCCTCTCAGCTCCGCTACGGCAGCGTTCGACACTCGTTCTAGAGTGGTCGGCACCACTGCAGGACCGCTCAGCACCACTCCTGGAGTGCTTGGCACCACCTTAGGAGTGCTCGGCTCTATTGTTGGAGTGGTCGACACCTCCTCTCCAGCGTCTCCACCACCATGGATGACCAAGTGCTTGACGACGAAGGTGCAGGTGAAGCCACCAGCTTCCCCATGCCCGGACTGTCCCAGTCCTAGGCCGCCTTCTCGTCGAACATAACGTCATGTGAGACAACCACCTTGCCTTGGCGTGAGTCGTAGAGCCGATACGCCTTGGTACCTTCCTCGTTGCCCAGGAGCACCATCGATGTGCTCCTGTCCTCTAGCTTGGTGAGGACCGGCTTCGTCTTCCTGACGTGGCCGATGCAGCCGAATGTCCGGAGGAAGGACACGCTCGGCTTGCGCCCATACCAAGCGTCGCCGGCGTGATCGGCCCACAGAGGTCACCATGGACCGGCTCGAGGGTCTCTACCGCACGGTACTTCGCCGTCTTCGGGAACAACAGCCTTCTTTGCTTCCTGGCTAGGCGTCGACGAAATATGGTCGGTAGTCTACCTAGGGGTATGCCCAAGGTAGTAGATTATCAGCAGACAGGTGCGCAAGCTACTAATGAGATGGTGATGCAAGACAGACACGAGGTTTTATCCAGGTTCGGCCACCGTGAGGGCGTAATACCTACGTCCTACGTCTGATTGTATTGCTGTATGTAAATGAGATCGTGATGTTTTGAGAGGGGTCCCCTGCCCGCCTTATATAGTCTGGGGGGCAGGGTTACAGATCTGGAAACTAACCCCAACCGATTACAATTGTCATAGGTGGCCGGATAAGGATTCCTATTCTAACCAACCAGGATCTTGCTTGATCTCCAAGTCTGCCTTGATTCCTTGCGTGGGACTCTGAGCAGATCGGCTGGGCCGCGCGTCGTCTTCTGGTGGGCCGGACCCCCTGGTCCGGGCCGGCCCAAACCTAGCCGTAAGGTTATAGGAGTTAATACCCCCACAGCTAGTCCTCGAGCGCCTTGTATCCTTCAAGTAGCGTCATCTTGAGCTTGCCAGAAGGATGTAAGGGGCTCAAGATAAAATTTGAAAAATATTTCCCCTGAAGTGTGCCCACTTTGACTCTGAGTTGAAAAGAGACATGACCGTCCTTGTAGAATTGGAGGCGTTTGAACCATCAGAACGAGCACATTCACCACAAGGTGATGTGTGCCCACTTAGTCCCCGAGCCTGGTAGTAGGTGACGTAGGCACGTGGTGCCAGGGTCTAAAAGAGTCTTGTTAATTAGATACAGCATGCACCATCAGGTGCATCGTACCGATGTAGTCCCCAAGCTTGCTGGAAGGAGAGGTATGAGCCTTGTAGCATGGTCTAAAGGAGAAAAAATATCCCAACTATATGCGAGTCGCTAGTCGCATGTAGTCGAGACGCGAAGTCCCCGAGCTATGGTCGGAGAGTGGTTGAGGCAGTCCCCGAGCACAGGTCGAGGAGCGAGCGATGAAGTCCTCGAGCTGTGGTCAGAGAATGATCGAGGCAGTCCCCGAGCGTAGGTCGAGAAGTGAGCGACGAAGTCCCCATGCGTAGCTCGAAATTCCTACAATATAAATATGTAGAATGATAGTACATGATGTACAAAGTAATAAATTATGGAGAAAATGACGCTCAACAGTCATTTGCAAATGAGCATGATGTGATAAAGCAGTTGGTACTTTGTAAACATCAGTGTTAAAGTGAAGTTTGTGTTTATACTTAATATAAACTGCCCGACCAGTTAGTGTGTAGCTGAGTCTCCAGTCCTAGCTAGCCCGTTAACCATAACGCGGGGCGCGGAGCCCATGCACGTGTAGGAAGAACAAAGCGTCGCTAAGGAGCCGCTGCCGACCACCCATAACGCAGAGGGCAGATGCTCGTGCACGTGTAGGGAGGAACCGGAGACAGGGCCATTTCTGGAGTCATCGAGCGTCAACATGACTGGTCGAGGATTTGCATTAAGTATAGCTGTATGTTATATTTAAGATGGTATACACGGACAAACGTTATTTGAAGAATAATCATGATGAGAATGTTGTGGAGAAACGTCGTAATGAAAATTATATTAAATATAAATATTAGAAGTGTACTTATCTTCGGATAGAAATCTGGTCGATGGCGATAAAGTTGTCCGGTCCTCGTGCTTTTCAGCCTGTTGTGATGGTGGTCGCGATTGTCATTGCGATGTGGTCTGGTGGTCGAGGTGGTCAGAGCTCGGCGGAGCCGCTCGGGACGTGGTCGACGTGGTCCATGGTCGATGTGGTTGGAGCTCGGCGGAGCCGCTCGAGACGTGGTCGATGTGGTCCGTGGTCGACGTGGTCGGAGCTCAGCGGAGCCGCTCGGGACGTGGTCGACGTGGTCGGAGCTCGATCAATTCGATGGTCGGAGGGCATGTACCTAGTTCCATCGCATGGGGAGGCAAAATCCCACGGGCATGTCCAGCCGAGGTCGGGCGCAGTTGGAGATCTTCCTTGCTTGCGTGAAGGTTACGGAGTAGCCTGGTGGCGGTTTAGTAGATTGTATGTGGTCTTCATATTTGGAGTCGGAGAAGCACACGGAGTCCTTCCAGGTTGTCGCTGTACATTGTGTATGAATACATACATAACACGAATACCCATAGTTGGCCCACTTGCTTGTACTTTGTCTTCTTGCATGGCTGCTTGATGTCATCTTCATCGTGCATGTAATGGCAAGCCATTGTGCAAATTTGGTGTTGTAGCTCCATGTGGATGCTGCCTTAATGCACCGTTACTTCTTGATACTCCTCAATCCGAACCATGTTGACGAAGTTGCGTGGCTTTGGCCGAGGTCGATGTATAAAACACAGATCCGAGCAGCGTTGTATATCGTACGCATAGTTGGAAGCAGTGTTTCGCAGACCGTAGGGCCGGGCCTGGTAATTCTCCATCAAGGCTTCGCACTCGGAGAGCCGGAGACCTATTGCGGGGGCTGGTCGGCGATGAACGGAGCGCCCTTCAGGAGTAGACGTGACCACGAGATCTGTATTGAGTCATGCAGGACGACTGGCCCGAGCTAGTCGGGTAGATCTGTTGTGGGTAGTGGTTACCTACTCAGAAGGTTGATTTTGAATCAAATCTACCAGAGCTAGGGTTTCAACAAGCTTGGTGCCGACCTGATCGATGGAGTCGAGCAGGTCGGTGTTGTCGATCTGCCTCCCTTTATAGTGAGGGAGCGAACGACGGGTTGTCGGCGTGGCTGAAGACGATGCTGGCATGGCCGGAGCTAGATCCAACGTGGTTGGAGCCATAGCTGATGCTAGTGAAGCAGTGGTCGACGCAGATTAGATCTGCGCCTCCTCTGTGGTCATGGCGATGAAGTTGTCGGAGCCAGTTGTCTAGGTGATCTGGCCGATGGTGAACGTGAGGCCGTTCGGCATAGCCATGGAACCGGCGATGATGACCATCTTGTTCATCTGGGGAGCAGTACGCACACCCCCTACTTGGCGCGCCACTATCGATGAAATATGGTCGGCAGTCTACCTAGGGGTATGCCCAAGGTAGTAGATTATCAGCAGACAGGTGCGCAAGCTATGAACGAGATGGTGACGCAAGACAGACACGAGGTTTTATCCAGGTTCGGCCACCGTGAGGGCGTAATACCTACGTCCTGCGTCTGATTGTATTGTTGTATGTAAATGATATCATGATGTTTTGAGAGGGGTCCCCTGCCCGCCTTATATAGTCTGGGGGGCAGGGTTACAGATCTAGAAACTAACCCCAACCGGTTATAATTGCCATAGGTGGCCGGATAAGGATTCCTATTCTAACCGACCAGGATCTTGCTTGATCTCCAAGTCTGCCTTGATTCCTTGCGCGGGACTCCGAGCAGATCGGCTGGGCCGTGCGTTGTCTTCTGGTGGGCCAGACCCCCTGGTCCGGGCCAGCCCAAACCTAGCCGTAAGGTTATAGGGGTTAATACCCCCACACCAGGCAGCTGTCACACAGCTCACCTGCGTGCTCGATGTGAGGCAGCCCAGTCACCATCTTCTCCAGCCAACCAAGAGCGTCGAAGCTGAGATGTCCAAAATGGGCATGCCACAGCCATGGCTCCTCCGTGCGCCGTGCAGCCAAGCAGATGGGTTGCTCGACCTTGAGGTCAAGCAAGTATAGCAGATTCTGGGACCTCTGCACCTTGGCAAGAAGCCGTTGCTCCTGGTCCCTGATCCTGAGGACATCATCCTTGATCAGTACCTCGCTGCCACGCTCATCCAGCTGGCCAATACTGATGATGCTTGAACACAGCTGCGGGATGTAATATACATCCGTTAGCGCACGGTGCTCACCGTTCTGGCACCTGAAGATGATGGTGCCGTGTGAAAGGTACTTGTGTGGTTTTGGTAATTGAGTGACAACCTAGGTGGACTAATTGTGTTTATGTGAGATACACAGGTGATTAGTCCACAGGTACATGTGTGTGAGTAACATATGCCATGAAGGCAAAAATGGCTTGGAGATGTTTCAAAGCTCACACATATGATGATGAAGGAGCTCATTGCACATGAGACATGACATTGAGTCATGTGATCAAGGTGGAGAAGATCAAGACAAGACTTGGCTTGATGGACCGGTTGCAAGCGTGAAGGGAAGTCGAAGGCTTTGGAGCGATGGACCGCGTGGCGGTGAAGCTTGAGCAAGACTTTGCACCAATGGATGAAGGCAACAACGAAAAGCAAGTGAAGTCAAGATCGATGAACCAATATGATCATGTGATGATATGAAGTGGATCATATCATTGTTGATCATGTTGGTGCATGTGTTGCATCGACATTGGAGGAGATGGAATGGAATGGGCAAGGCAAAGGTATAACTTAGGGCATTTTATTTCACCGGTCATAGGTGTGTAGAGCAGTTGATGACCGGATTTAGGATAGATGGCCGTACTATCAAGAGGGGCAAACTTGTTTGCATATCGGTCATCTAGTGCCACTCGTGTGATCTAACTTTGCATCGTCGCTAGGATTGAGTGGCGTGGCAAGTTGAGTGGCTAATCCTTTGGAAAATGTTTGTGAAAATGCTAACACACATACACATAGTGGTGTACACTTGGTGGTGTTGGCACATTTACAAAGGAGACAAAGTTGGAGTTGATGTGGATCAACTCGGCGATGAAACTGAGGCGAGAAGGGTTAGAAACTCCACCGGCGGAGTGTCCACCTGTAGAGTGCGGACAGTCCAACGGTGCCACCGGTGCCCTATACAGAAAAGACAGGGCCTCGTAGAGTGGATCGGACATTGGTCACGTAGTGATTGGACGCTGGGGTCCTACGTCCGGTCAATGGCGGCAGAGAGCGTGCAGGCGTCGGTCTTCGACCGGACACTGGCGCTGAAAGTGACCGAACACTGGCAGGGTGTGTCGGGTCAGGTTGACGTACGGTGATGTAGGCGACGCAGAGAAGGTGGAGAAGGACCAAATGCTGACGCTGCGTCCGATCGTGACCGACCGGACGCATCCGGTCGCGACTGGTACCTTACTGGAAATGACCGGACACTGGGGTTTCTGCGTCCGGTCAGTTTGAGCAGCTGCATCCAGTCATCACTTGACCATTGAGATCAAGTGACTAAGGTTGAATGGAGGCGACACGTGGCAAGCATCCGTTGACCGGACGCTGAGGTCCTGCGTCCGGTCGATACGACCGGAGCGTCTGGTCGTCCCGAGTTTTGCCCAGCGAAGGGGTAACGGCTAGTTTAGCCCGTGGGGCTATAAATAGAAGGTGGCCTCGGCCATGGCTGGTACTGAGCACATCGGGGGACTTTGTGTGCATGCTTGTGAGTGCTTAGGAGCCCTCCATCTCATATATGCTTGATAGTGATCATCCGATTGTGTGAGTGAGTGATTCTAGTGTGATTGCATCATGAGGTTGCATCAAGTGGCACTAGGTGATCGAGTTGTAAGCTGGTGGTGCTTGTTACTCTTGGAGGTTGCCACCTCCTAGACGGCTTGGTGGTGGTCTCCGTCGAAGCCCGCAAGAAGCTTGTGCGGTGCTCCGGAGAAGAGCTTTGTGAGGGGCATTGTGCTCGCCCCGCTGGAGCTGTGAAGAGCAACTCTAGTAAAGCGTGTCATTGAGCTACCCTCACATTTGGGGTAGGTTCTTGCGGTGCTCGACGTACAGGCTTGGCGGGTGATGCCAATTAGCCGCCGAACCACCAAGTGAGCGGTCGACACAACGGGGACTAGCGTGTTGGCAAGCACGTGAACCTCGGGAGAAAAATCACCGTGTCAACCTTGTTCTTCCCGTTGGTTTGCATCCTCGTTACACAAGCTTGTAATTACTTTCATATACATTGTGCTTGTGTAGTTGCTCTTGTATCTAGTTAAGCTTGTGTAGCTCACTAGTTACCTTCTTGCTTGTGTAGCATAGAAGTAGCTCCCTTGTGTGGCTAATTTGGTTTGTGTAACCTTGTTAGTCATATTGCTTAGTTTGTGTAGCTAAGTATTTGCGCTCTCTAATTTGGCATTAGTTGCCTTGTTATTGAACATTGCTAGTGAGCTTAGGTGGCTTTGTGCTTTCGCTTACTAGCATGTGTAGGAGCTCTCTTGTTGCTTAAAGTACTAGTGGCATAAGTTTGTGTGACCTTGCTTCTAGAATTGGTTAGCTGAGCTCTAGCTAGCCCGGCACCTTTGTTGCTTAATTAGTATCCTTGGAAGGTGCTAGAGAACATAAATAGAGGGGTGTAGTCTTGGCTAGACCGATAGTTTTAATTCCGCACTTGTTTCGGTTAGCCGACGCGATTAATTTTAGAAAGGACTATTCACCCCCTCTAGTCCACCATCTCAACCTTACAAGTGGTATCATAGCTAGGTCTCTCATTTGTGGTCTTCACTGACCTGAGAGGATGGCGTCTAGTGGGCTAGATGTTTGTGAAACACACATTTTTATGGCACAAACTTTGCACTTTGGAAAAATCACATGCTTGATCATTTTCGTGCAAAGGGACCTAAGTTTTGGTGGATTGTCACTAGTGGTCTCACTCATGCCTTGGATCATAGAAATCTCACCAAAGCTCAAAGAGTTCTCTATAAACTTTATGCACATGCTTGTTGTTTTTTGATGGATGCTTTGAGTTTTGATTTGATGAAACAAGTAAACTACACGGGAACCGCTCGTGAGATATGAGAGTCCATCAAGCGCACCTTCGGTGATTCCTCCACATGGGATGATGGCAAATTCAAGAAGGAGGCGCATGAGTGTGTCGAGCATGATCACAATTTGGCGATTGTGAAAGATTGCTCCACCTCATGGTCAAGTGATAATGATGATGATCGATTCACTACAAGTTCACTTGACAAGGTTGATGATGATGCCACAAGTGTTGCACATGAAGATTCTACCTCAAGCACACTTGGTGGTGATCTTGACGATGTTAGTTCATGCTCAAGCCATGATGATGATGCTACTACAAGCTCTCCTACTACACCACATTGTTTCATGTCACAAGGTGACACCAAGGTATCAAATAATAATGTGGTTGATCATGTTGATTCATATGATGAGCTTGTTAGTAGACTTGCTAGCATGACCGTGTCTTTAGAAAATGAGAAAGCTAAAACAATGAAATTAGAAAATGAAAACTCATTTCTAAAGAACTCTTGTGAAGAACATAAGAACTTACTTGATGCTTTTAAATCTTCACATGATGAGCTAAAATTGAATAATGAGACACTACTTGCATCTTATGAAAAATTATTAGAACAACATGCTTCTCTCAATAAAGTATTTACAAAGAAACTTAAAAATAATGAGAGCTCATCACATGGATCAAATGATAAATTGCAAAATATTGCTAACCCTTGTGATGTAGACAAGAAGCATGTATCCACCTCTTGTGATGATTTATTAGATATGCTATGCTCTTCACAATTAGATGCTTGTTCTACTTTTATGTCTTGTGAGACTAACCTTTTGAAGGAGAACAATGAGCTCAATGAACAAGTGAAGAAATTGAGCAACAAGTTAGAGAGGTGCTACAACTCTCAAGTCACCTTTGAGCATATGTTGAAGACTCAAAGAAACTTTGGTGACAAGAGTGGCGTCGGCTTCAAGACTAGCAAAGTCAATCATCAAGAAAGCCACAATGACATAAGTGGCATTGGCTTCAACAAGAGCAAGATCAAGGGTAAAAGATGGGGCAAGAGAAGATATGAAAGAGAGATGAAGAAGCAAGAACAAGAGAAGCTCTCTCATTTCATGTGCTTAAAGTGCCATGAAGTGGGACATCTTGCAAATGGTTGCCCCAATGAAGAAAAGCTCAAGTTGAAGAAAGAAGAAGAGAGGCTAAGGCATGTTAAGTGCTTCAAGTGCCACACTTGGGGTCATTTTACCTCAATGTGCCCAACCAAGCAATTGGTGAAGCAACTAGAAGAGCCTCAACCAAAGCCACAAATTAAGTAAGAGAAGACACCCCAAGAGCAAATCAAGATCAACCATGAAGATGGTGGTGATTTGATGATAAAGAAGAAGAAAACTAGAAGGGGTGGAAAAGCAAGAGAAAGAGCAATGCGTCCAAGGATGAATCAAGATGCAAAGCAAGTGAGCAAGAACAAAGAAGAGAAAATTGAAAAGATTGCTCACATGAGATGCTATAGTTGTGACACATTAGGCCACCTAGCTTCGAGTTGTCCAAACAAGCTTGAGAAGAAGGCTCAAGAAAACAAGGAGAAGCAAGGCAATGAGAAGCACAACATGAGCAAGGAAGAAAAGGCTCAAGCAAAGAGAAAGTGCTACTCATGCCGGGAAAGGGGACACATAGCACATTCATATCCCCTAGGTAACACCCCTAAGCCTATTTCAATTAATGATGATTCTATGCTTAGGAAGGGTGGTAATGGTACCTCCATGGTTGCTATTGCAAAACATCCCACTATTCATACTAAGGTTATGCCTAAGTATGTTGCATCTAACTTGAGAGGACCCAAAGTTGTTTGGGTACCATTAAAAAGTGGATGATTGTTTGTAGGTACCATCGGCATTGGAGGCTCGGTTTAAATGATATTCATCTTGTTGATCATGTAGTTGAGCCAAGTATTGCTAAGTGATGATCATTATCCCAATGACATGACAAATTGAGTGAAGTCCAAATGTGCTACAACATACAAGTGTCAAATTCAAGTTGTTGGTGATTCATTGGATATATTTGATGGTTTGCAAATAATCGAGTTGAATCTTGCAAGTTGGATGATCATGAGCCAACCAAGGTATATCTCTTGTTGATCATTTCTTTCGGGTGCATATGAGTTGATTGAAAGGGACAAATATGCAAAGTTGCTTGCTATAAGTTGATTGAATGGATAATTGATTAGTAATCAAGGTTGGATTGATTTGTGTTGGATAAGTTCATAAGATAACATTTAGTAAGTGGATTGAATGGATTTATGTCTTGTGAAAGCATTCAAACAAGTTGGTTTCAAGTTTGATTCACATTTGATGACGTATAGCTCAAGTGATTGAAATCTGTCCTATATTAAAAATCTGAGTGAGCTGTGATCTTAGCCATGTTTGAGTGATCAAAACTTATTGGATTGGCATAAAAATTGGTGTACATACTTTAGATTTATGGTATAAGATGCTATACAAATTTTATGAGAAGTGGATAAGAAATGCTTTAGTTTTGGAGTGGATCTTGTCAACTATAGTGCAGCAGTTTTCAGCATGTAGCAGTAGTGGAATAATTGAAATCTGGTAGCAATCTAGAAGTCAAATGAAGCTCAAATTTTTACAGTTGCTAGATAACTTAGTGAAGCACATCTCCTCAAAATTTCGTGATATTTGGATTTGTAATTTGGGAGATATGCTTATTTATTTGAAGGGTACAGAATCTGCCTGAAAAGTGACAAATATTGGATTGATCTAGAGTCACTTTGATTGAAAGGTCCTCAGGTTGAAAACATGTTTACAAGTGTTTGATGTACCTAAGTTTGGTTTTGAGATGATCTTTAAGCATGACAAGCAAAGAGTACAAGGCCATATGATTGTCGAGTGTACTTTGCACACATTCGGTACTCAAATTGAAGATCAAGAGCAAACTTAAGATGAAGTTGAATGTAACACCCTAGGTGTTTATCATCAGTTAAGCAATAGGTTTGAGCTCAAACATGACATGTCAAGTGGTAATCAAGGTGTCAAGATCAAATCTACATGATGGAGCTTCAACTTAAACTTGGACCACGCACATTTGCTTACATATGGACCCTTGTTAAGATTATGCAAGAGTAATGCTAAACATGCTTCTTCCATGTACATTACATCCACATGCATCCATCTAGACCCGTGGAAAAATTTCATGAAGTTTGGAATTAAAAAGTCACATGAAATGATAAGTTATATCCTTGTTGGAATGGTTTTACTAAGTGCTTGAATTGCACTATTAAGCGAATGGAAATATAGGTCATCAACCAAACCTTGCAACCTTGCCAAAATGACTCTAGATGAACTCTACAACAAAAGTCATGAAAGGTTCATGTTGAGCAAATGCCAAGAAAATGTCTCAATTGGACTAAAACCCTAGTTTAAAGCTTTATCATGATGCCACTCTAATCATAGTGGAACCTGGTCTTATTTACCAAATATGATGTTGCGCCTTAAATAAAGGTTGTAGACCATATCACGGGGAACAAACTTTGTTTAATGTCCCAGAGCTAATTCTGAACCTAGCTTGGTCAAATCAAGCTCACGAAGTTGAATCCAGTGCTGTTTTGAAGCTTAAAAAATCGGCTAAGTCTGGAATGACTGAAATTCGTGATTTCCGTTTCCATGTACCTGTCTTTGGTGATTTTTAGTTTGCAAACCGTGTCGAACTTGGCCAAACTTATTTAAGAAAAGTTGTCGTCCTCATATAGCTCTACAACACTGTGCAATTGGTTTGGTTTTTAATCACTACGTTTATGAGTTATGAAGGAGGAAGATCGGTGTTTCAAAGTGTATTTTTGTGGTGGTATTGTCAGCTCCTGAGTTGATTTTGAATCTGGTACTCGTCATGGCCGACCGAAAGCAGTGAAGCAAGCCACTTTGCCGCGTGGCCTCGCGGCCGCATGCATGCGCGCCACGGCACCGTGTTTCGCTCGCTTTGAAAGCCCGAGCCCTGCCCTGCTCTCTCCATTCTCCTCCTCCTCTCGTTGTCTCCTTGTTCGCTCCGCTCCGGCCAGGCGCACGTCCGCCATGGACGCTTGCAGAGCAGCAGCCGCCTCCTCGCTCCTTTCCTCCACCCACCCTGGGCAGCACCACCGCTGCGCCGCCGCTATGGCCTTCAACCGCAGTCGGCACACCCCTCCTCTTCCGTCGTTCGTCGCGCTGAGGCGATTCTCATTGTCGATCGCCGCACCGAAAGCACCACCATGGCCGGGCGAGCCGAGCTCCGATCCGCCGCCTCGGTCCCTCTCCTCCCTAGCTGAAGGTACCACCGCCTCCGCCTCCTTCTCCTCTCCGATCGACGATCCTCGGCCGAAGCGGAGATCACTGCCAGCAACCTCAAAGCCATCGGAGCCATTGTGTGGGCCGCCACACGACGTGGCTGGGCTCCACGCTCCACCTCGGGCCGAGCCGAGGCCACCGGCGAAAGTCTGCTGCTGGCCTCCCGGTGCTCCGCCGCCGCTCCACCATCGCCGAAGAGCCCCCTACGACCGTCACCGATGAGCCACAGTGCCTCCTCTACTTCCTAATCCCATCAGGGACTGTTTACTAGAATTCGACGTAAGTCAGGGGCCTAGCTGCAATGTCATTGACTCAAGTGAATAGTGCTTCCGAGGACTTATTTGTTGTAAATCGGGTAAAACTTTGAAACTTCATAGTAAATCATAGGAAATTCGTAAATTAGCAAATGAGGACTTTTTGGAATCCTTGTGAAATTCTATATGCAATAGATCTATAATATTACATGTTTTACTTTGAAGTTTTAGCTGTAAAAATATATTTATGCAGCTAGGTTTGTAATGCTAGTGGTATTTGTCTTTTTCATAACTGTAGATCTAGGGCTCCAAATGAAGTGAAATTTTTGTGGCATGCTAATCATGTGATAGTTGATGTGTGGTAAAAATTTCATGAGTATTGGATGAAGTATGAGTGAGTTATTGGTTTATCTTGCTCTCACATGATTTCTTGCTTTAGCAACTTGTCTTTTTCATAGAGGGTGCTATACATATTAAAATGGAGTGAAATTTGGACAGTAGACTATTGAAAGGATATGTGAGCCACTGTAATTTTTGTAGAATTTATTGTATACTTTTGGTATATGTTCCTTAAGTCACCTTGTTATCTAAAATAAATTCAGAAATGCATTAAACGAATTTATTTGGTCATGGACACTAGGTTTTCTGGTGTTCTTTAGTCATGTGTGACATGTTGGTAAAGTTGGTTTTGTCTAATTATGTGTTTGCAACATAAGTTAATATTTAATTTCTTGCAAATGTGGTTTATGGACAGATCTGGGAACTTAGCAAAGTTCTTCATGATAATGTGCTTTGTTGTGAAACTTGTTTATACAAAAGTTGTAGATAATTCATGTATCTAGCTGCTGTTAAAATTTGGTATGATTTGACCAAGTAGTTTGTGAGTTATGCCTGTTTAAAGTTGGGTTTCAGAAATGGCTGCTCTCTGTCAATTGGGGACCAGTTTCTGTAAATATATAATTTCGACCTACTTAACTTGGGAATCATGCTGAGATGATTAAAGATGAAATGTAGATAATTTCCTAAGCTTTCCAGAATGTCTTGTTTCATATCATTTGGATTTATAAAACTCCAGATATGATTGATTTATGAAGCCGTTGTTTGCAAGTCTAGAAATTGGCATATTCCGGTTATAGTTGTTGCTTCACCTTGACTTGCTTTGCATGTTGCTAGGTGTGGTTCACGTCCTTAGTAATTAAGTTAAATACACCTGAGATCTTGTGAGACTTGTGTGCCATGTATAATATTCTTTGTTATCTTAGCATGATAGATTGTGTGATGTTAAGTTAAGCATCGCAAAGTACTTAAGTGTGTTAGTGTAAACTATGCTTGTCTTGCTTGCTATTTTGTGATGCGTCTCATGGTGCTATTCTTCATATTTATGCACTTGCATCTTGCATCTCATCTAGGTACGCTAAATGCACCACGTGAGGGATGAGATGTTGGAGCCGAACCGAAGACGGTGTATGGTGGACCTATCCACGAAGGTGGAAATTTGGACAAGTGCTAGGGACGGAGATGCTCACTTAGCGAGTGTCGTCTACCTAACATCGACTTTGTGTCGGATCCCGTGCAAGCCCCGGAGCATATTAAGCCTCCTAAATTTCGAAATGCAGTTACAATATTATTGTTACATATATATATTGTTGCATTAAGTTTAGGCGTTGGATGAAAACACTTGCTGCATTGGTTATCCAATCCTTGTCCAGATATTGATACCCGAATCCTATGTAGCTCGGGCTCGTGTAGTGCTTAGCCCCGCTTAAACACGGTAGAAGTCGGGTGATTTCTGTCACTGCGAGATATAGGAATCTACATGTGGCACGGTTGGCTATATTTGCTATCGTGGAAAAGAACCGGTCTTAATTTGAAATGAAGACCGGATGGAGGCTTGCCGGTTTGCAAAGTGACTCCGTCGTGGTCGCTTAAGGACTGATTCTTGGAGCCTTTCTGTTCATGTTGAACGCATGCCTCTCTCTTAGTTGGCCGTGTCCGAAGACCGACCGCAAAGCCGAGTAGCTCACCTCAGGCCGGGAGTCGATAAGTATAAAGTGCGCCTCGGAAGGGAGCCGTAGGCGTGAGTCCAAGGGCAGGTGATTTAAAAGTCTTGATCGTCCTGGCAGAAGGGTAATCCCTGAGAGTGCTGGCGCTGATCGAACCTGCGAATTTGGTTCCTGAGATGTCCCAAAGGTGACCCACGGCTACCCTTGCTAAGTATGCCAGGGTGAGAGTTAGGAATACCCCCTCAGCTGAGTTGTAATTCGATTCGAGTCGCCGTCTCTCCCGGTTAGTGAGAACTTGATGGGCTTATCTCCAATGTAGATGCACTTAATAACTTAATGGTTTGGAAATGATGATATGATGATGACATCCTTATTATACCTGCTATGGTTAATATTGATTGCTCCTAATAAGTGAGTGCTCTAATACAGGTGCTAATCTAGTGGACAGGTAAATGATGATAAGCTTGATGCTAAGTTTAAATTGGTTACTATGCTCATAAGCTCTTTTATGCAAATGTGTCAAGCTAGCCCACCTCATAAGCCTTGCATAACCCTTGGTGTCATTTGTTTTGGTTTTTGACGGGTAAGTCTAGCTGAGTACCTTCTCGTACTCAGGGTTTATCCCACCATGTTGCAGGTGAAGTTCTTGGCCTGTGAAGATGGTGGCTAACCGCCGATGGGCTCGGTGATTCTATAGTTACTTCTCATCTATATGCTTTTGTCGGGTGATGTCATTTATGCTAGCAATGTATTTGAAACATATATTAATGTAATCTTTTGAAAGCTATGTTGTTTTCACTAGTCGGTTTTGAAACCCAAACTTGTACTTTTAATTGTGAACCCATTTGTAATATTATTTCCTTTGCAACCTCATGTATGTGATGTGTATTTGCTTAATCCCATGATCTTGGTTGTGATGTTGATTTACCGAGGTCTTTTGGGACACTCGGCGGACTACCGGGTTTATATGAGTGAAAGTATGCGTATGTCAACGTGTTAGCGGGGACAGCTGCGTTTTGATCTTGTATAAATTAGGCGGTTCTCACATAATTTGGTATCGAGCAAGATTAAGCATAATACTATCATGTACATTGTTTTAAAAACAAAGTTTTGATTTTAAAAAGCCTATTTTAACTAAAACTTTAGCTACAGGCAAATTTGTCAAAACTAATTTGCTAAACTATGCTAGCGACATCCTCCTTTATGCTCAGTTAAGGACTATTAGGTGGCTATCTAAGTACTAACATGGGGGTTTTTACTTTCGTCGTCCATACGGCGTGCTATTGTATGGATGTCATTCGCTTGAATGGTAATGTATGGCTCAAAATGTCTCTACGCCCAGGTAAGTGTAAGTTGTGAGAGCATGACCGTCCCACTATCGGTCTAGGGAAGAGTTAGCTATGGTTACTGGAATATTTACATGTTACACACATGTATATATGAAGGTACTTAATTGCGGGTATATTTATCGGGTAGCTATGGATATCGAAGTATATACATTTGGGGATGTATATATGGAGAGTATCTTAGTTTACTGCTTTCATTTTATGCTTATTTATCTCTTGTGGGGATGGGCTGCAATGAATTTGCCTGCAGGTACGCTAACCACGAATGCGTAGATTGAATGTAGCTGACGACTAGCTATATATCGAGAGAGTACGTGTTTTGCCACCGACATAGAACGTGATTGCCACCTTAGGCTGACAAATTCGTGAGGACGAATAGGATGAACATGCATCATGATTGTGCTTGTGCATAAATATGCTTCCCTCACCTTGTTCTAATGCTAAGTAACTTGTGATCAATGTGATGTCACTATTTTTCCTGTGTGAAGCTAGCCAAAATGCCTTGTCCCATGCTGCTTGAATAGCTATGCTTGAAGTTAGTGTGTGATTAGCTTTTGCCTCGTATGTTGGCTTCCAAAGGAAATAGATGACGAGTTAATAGTTAACAAAAAGTTCACCCCTTTGAAAACTAAATTGCTAAATGTAAGTAAAAAAAAACTTGTTTTGTAGAGATATCCACCTACTCAGTAAAGAGGAAATAAAAGATAACAGTACCTTACCACCAGGTTCGCATGTTTATGTGTAGTGGTGTTACTGTAGGTGGAGCTTTGTGCTTAGTAATAGTCGCTTAAGCTAATCGGATTGAGTGTTTCAAAATGCTCACTTAAGACTATGAGGTAGGCATGGATGCTTGTTATCTAGGTAGTGGCGTAGTTGTCACCCTTTTGTCCTCGGTAAGCATATGAGTGTGGAAGATCGCTATCCTGGAGCAGCGTCCAAGTTTTGATAATCTCAGGGTTGTCGTCTACAATTAAGTTCTCTCTTAGGAACCTGAGCCTGTACACGTGGTTGCTAGCCTTGAACGTTGTGCTACGAAGACTTTATCTATGCCTTTGCTTGACCTTAGGCCCAAGCTTAGTTCCCCTGAATGCTTGCATGTTTCGTGGTTGTCCCGCTCCTGTGTGGGAGGACCCTACTGCAAAAATCCTTGTTAGATTTTATTGCTCCTTCTCCTACTAATAATCTGGTGCAACGATAATCGCTATCTACCCTGGGTTTGAAACCTTCTTCTCACAGATCATGTCATTGCTTTATCAACTCAATCCCTAGTCAGTGCAATGGCTTTGTCCCTTGAATCTCGTTTGTTTTGTCTCCAACTCCTTCAAGTCTCTGGATGTTTATCAGTCTTGATCTCCTGTTGCTGCTCGATAGGACCAAATCTCACGTTAATCTTTATCTGGTAATCACTTTGGTGGACATGAGGCGTATATGGAAATTAAGCAAGAGTCTCCTGCTTAGTTGCCTTCGGCAATTAGGCTATGTTCTTTTGCGCTGTGTTTTGATCTTCTGATCGCCTTCTTGTTGATTCCTAACCTTGTGACTATCCTTGTTTGCTATCCCTCTTTTGCACAATGCTTGTTCTTACAATCTAATTGGTGCCACTAGAAGTTTCACTTTGGTTGTATGTTCAGTAATGGTGCCCCGATTAGCAATCAATGGTGCCGCGACGGAACCTAGGGCCTCCTTGTGGGCGGCCGACGCATGGTTGTGCTGCTGGGTGCGCGCTGGTATCGAGGTTTCTAGTCATGATCCATTGCCGAACTGCACCGATGTGTTATTTTCACGTGAGCTCTTCCTTGATTATCTCTCTATATCTTATCGAAGATCCATATATCTGACCAAAAGTAGTAGAGCTTCCTTTTGAAGTCACAAAAAGGATAACCTTTGAAAAACTAGTCACCGACATAAACATTAACAGACTACAAGAGGTGGTAGACAAGTGACTCCACTTGGTTGTCCCAACATTGACATCCGTCACCTACTGAACAACTTATGTCATCACTGTTGGATCAGAAAGGCACACAACAATTAATGTTGGACAAGTTAGTCAGATAAGAATCGAACGTCACATTATGATTATGACCTGGCTATCCAAGTCTTGATTATTATGTGCATGCTGATCGCACAGTCGAGATCAACATCTCTAGTGTGACTCCTTATCCGCAGACTTCAATGGCGACCGTCTGTTGTGCCTCGATTGCAATTATTGTGGTCAAGAGTAAGAAATTAGAACTTTGAGTGTTGAGAGACAATTGATTAGTTACTAGTCGGAAGCTTAACCTCCAGCTATGTGACAACTTTTGCTAATTACAAAGGCTATGTCTCGCAGAGCAATGTTAAGCAATGTAATAGCAAGCCGTTTACCAATGCAGCTACTGCTTTGTTTTCCAAAACCTGTGCTATCAAGTCAATTCCATCTTGGATAATCCCACAGATAGTACAAAACGTTGTATCGGCTACGTAAGGAACTAGAGAAAGCATGTGCCTAGTTTCGATCAGCATCATTGTGCCCCTAGGTACCACAAACGGATTTGTTCAAGGTTCTATTGGACCAAGTGCCAGAGAATATTCAGAAATGGTTCCTTGTCTTTATAGGGATGCCCTCCATGAGGAGTAATGCTTTGCGCCCTGCGAAAATAGCCCACAAGTCCAATGCTTGTGCATAGTTAAGTTGGTGTCTAGAACTATGGTTGAAGTGTTACCAGAGAAGCATGTGAGGAAAACTCTAGCCCCATCCTCAGCTAGGGAAAGGCTGCTACTGCTATGAGAAAGGTTAGAGAGTGCAAAACACACACCTCAGCGTGTGAAGCAAAGAAAAGGGAGAACACGAAATCTATCTAGATTTTGTGGCACTAAACCGGTTATCTTCAAGCCGGCGATTAGTGACTCAAACGAAGTTGGATTGACCCTAAACTTGGTGATCTCATTCCTTGCTTAGGACCCTTCAATGCCTTAAGTTGGTTTGAGTATTGATTGAGTAAAACATCGGATTTGAGAGATATCTTGTCGGCTTGGTTTGCTGCCATTTAAGAACACAGCAGTTTTGGTAGATGAATTGTTTGGATGGTCAAACGATGTCCGGTTGAGTTGAATTTTGGTGAGTAGTTAGAAGACCCATGGATCTACATGCCCACCAAAATTTGTGCATATTGGAGCAGTAGTTTGTGAAATATGAATAGAAAACAAAAGGGTACAGAATCTGCAATTTCGCTGTGACTGCGATCATCCTTTGCATTAGACGGTTGTGTTTGTAATTCATGCCAAGAAATTACAACTTTTAGGTGTATTGCTGTTAGACAACCCTTCATACCCTTGAGAAGACTAATTGTGTAACGTCTCGCCTCTCCGAGGCCGGGCCCGCTTACATCTGGCAGCTTCTCTAGGATATAGACTGCCCTCACAGACCAACACAGGTCTTTTCTGCGCACTTTGTCCTCACTCGTGCGCACCCGGGAAGGACTTCCCGGTCGGTCACCCATCGCTCCAGGCCAAGCACGCTTAACCTCGGAGTTATTTGCAGATGGGCTTCCGGAAAAGAAGTTGCAACTTATTGGTACGAGTATCCTATTAATCCTATTAAGCCCTGAGCCGGGGTGTTACATCCTCACCCCCTTAAGAGATCGACGTCCTCGTCGATCAATCCCAAGCCAGGAGCGTCCTCTCTTGGCCACGTCCGTGTGTCCAGAGCCAGCGCATGTGCCATGCTGTGTGACCACGCCGGATCCACACCAGCCATGCGCACCATGCCTGCGCAACTACGACACACGCGCCCGTGAAACCGCGAGAGTCGGCTCTGATACCATTCTGTAACGTCCCGCCTCTCCGAGGCCGGGCCCGCTTACATCTGGCAGCTTCTCTAGGATATAGACTGCCCTCACAGACCAACACAGGTCTTTTCTGCGCACTTTGTCCTCACTCGTGCGCACCCGGGAAGGACTTCCCGGTCGGTCACCCATCGCTCCAGGCCAAGCACGCTTAACCTCGGAGTTATTTGCAGATGGGCTTCCGGAAAAGAAGTTGCAACTTATTGGTACGAGTATCCTATTAATCCTATTAAGCCCTGAGCCCAGGTGTTACATTGAAGTTTAAGTTCTAGTGACTATTGGAAATCATTTGGTAGAAAGAAAAGGACTTAAATAAGTAGAAAAAAGGACTTAAAGAAGGAATCAAGGTTACTCATCAAGTTAAGTCCATCACTTAGATCAATCAATCAAGCTATTTCAAGTGAGTATCAAGAATGGTTTTTTGGAAAGAGGTCACTTCTCCCTAGTGTAGGGGCTTGCCGCCTATGTGTAGGTGAACCAAGTGTGGTACTTGGAAGGCTAACATGGAAGTGGTGATTCGGGGAACATTTGAGATGCTTAGTTGAAGCAATCAAAAGGGTTGATCAAGAAAAGCAAGCAACACCCAAAAGAGAGCTAGTCATGATATTTCAAGTGGTATTCTCAAATTGATGCTCTCATGCAAGTAAAGATGAAAAGAAGAAGCAAGCCAACCACAACAAGAAAATGCACTTGATTATAAGTGGTATTCATTTCATATGGGTGAAGAATAGAATTCAAAATGGTATCTATTGGTCTTCAACAAGCTTATAAATGGACTTCACATTGCTATTGGAGTAATGAATTGGAATCTATGTGACTATCCTCTACTCCAACATAGCAAATGTATCATTGTAATGTGCATAATCATTTCATCCCTTACTAGTATGCGGTTAGTGCATATAGTACATGCTTCATAGGATCATGTATAGCAAATAAAATGTTTAAATTCATAACCTACCACTATTGCTTGAATGATTACTTGATCTAGTGGTTAGTATATGAATTTGTTCATGAGCTAGTGAACCCAAGTACTTGATTTAATTTGGATTGCCAACAAGTGACAAGTACAACATTGGCAAGATAACCCTTGCAAGAGGTGTGAAGAAGCTTGTCATTGGATCAAACCGGACTTAGAAGCTTAGGCAAATCAATTTAGTTCAAGTCAGTTTAGAAGCTCATGATAAGTGATAAGAGTACAAGCACAAGACAACAATGCAAATGGATATATAGTTTGTTTGTTCTAAGTGGTATCTAGACTCAAGTATTTCATCAAGAATTCACAAGTAATGTCTAGATCAACCCACAAGTAATATCCTGTAAGTGGTACTCATGAAGATAGCAAATGTTCAAGAAATGGTCAAAATTGACAAATCCAACAAGTGGTTCCATGCTAGAAAATTCTTTCAAGTGGTATCACATCTACACGTGGTATCAATCATGCAAGACGATGGTTCCACAAGTGATCCTCAACTTTAAGTGATCATCAAATGAAGAATGCATCTCTCACCTACAAGAGCTCAAGTGTATCGAATGGATGACCTATGCTATCACATAGGGGGAGGTGTCACACAAATTGATATCAAGATCAAAGATTCTATGTGTGGTATCTCAAGAAGCCCTACACAAGATTCAAGTAGTACAAGTTACAAGTGGTATCTACAAGTGGTGTCATTCCAACAATCAAGTGATGTCCATAAAAAATGCAAGATTCAAGCCTCAACCATCTATCCCAAATGCATACCTTTATATCAATGAGAAGCACACCTTTTATGGAAATTGATGACAAAGGGGGAGAGATTGTACAAAGATATAAAAGCTTTGAGATTAAGATTGTACAAGGGGGAGAGATAAGATATGAAAGCTCAAAGAAGTAGAGGTAGGACATGGACATGGACAATGAGGGAGCAACATTGAAGAAAAGAGATGGATCAAAATTCTTGGACAAGAGAAGCACACAAATAAGGGGAGCAAGCTCATGAAGTTTGATTGATTGCATTTGTTATGTGCATATTCATGTGCTTGCTTATATTGCATAAGTTCTTAAATTCAATATGCATGCTTGTGTGATGTATGCTAGTTGTAGAATTTGATTGATGAAATGAAAACTAGCATGCATAGGATGATAGCTAGACACTTGGTATGCTTTTCAAGTAATGCTAGTACCTTGCTTTTAATGTTGATCTCACAAGGTATCTAGTGCTTTTATTTCCAAGTGATATCTAGCTAATCATGATGCTAAGGATGAACTTAAAGGTGCAACTCTGATTGGTATCACGCTTCAAAGGTTTACTCTATACACCTTAGCATCATTTAGTAGTAATTACTCTCCCACAATTTTAATCTATGTATATGTGCGAGCTTCAAAACAAACACTCTAGCACATATGTAGGGAGAGCTAATACTACCATTTTGGGTTTGTGGTACTTGTCCAAAATTATTTACACATGATAAAATTGCTTGGGCAAGCAACATGAATCCAAAAGAGCTTAATTTCCATATCTTTATAGAGTTGTTATCAATTACCAAAAAGGGGGAGATTGAAAGGTCCTTGTGTGGTTTTGGTAATTGAGTGACAACCTAGGTGGACTAATTATGTTTATGTGAGATACACAGTTGATTAGTCTATAGGTACATGTGTGTGAGCAACATATGCCATGAAGGCGAAAATGGCTTGGAGATGTTGCAAAGCTCACACATATGATGATGAAGGAGCTCATTGCACATGAGACATGACATTGAGTCATGTGATCAAGGTAGAGAAGATCAAGACAAGACTTGGCTTGATGGACCAGTTGCAAGCGTGAAGGGCAAGTCGGAGGCTTTGGAGCGATGGACTCGCGTGGCGGTGAAGCTTGAGCAAGACTTGGCGCCGATGGACGAAGGCAACAGTGAAAAGCAAGTGAAGTCAAGATCGATGAACCAATATGATCACGTGATGATATGAAGTGGATCATATCATTGTTGATCATGTTGGTGCATGTGTTGCATCGACATTAGAGGAGATGGAATGGAATGGGCAAGGCAAAGGTATAACTTAGGGCATTTCATTTCATCGGTCATAGGTGTGTAGAGAAGTTGATGACCAGATTTAGGATAGATGGTCATACTATCAAGAGGGGCAAACTTGTTTGCATATCGGTCATCTAGTGCCACTCGTGTGATTCAACTTTGCATCGTCGCTAGGATTGAGTGGCGTGGCAAGTTGAGTGGCTAATCCTTTGGAAAATATTTGTGAAAATGCTAACACACATACACATGGTGGTGTACACTTGGTGGTGTTGGCACATTTACAAAGGAGACAAAGTTGGAGTTGATGTGGATCAACTCGGCGATGAAATAGAGGCGAGAAGGGTTAGAAACTCCACCGGCGGAGTGTCCACCCGTAGAGTGTGGACAGTCCGACGGTGCCACCGGTGCCCTATATAGAAAAGATAGGGTCTCATAGAGTGGACCGGATACTAGTCACGTAGTGACCGGACGCTGGGGTCCTACGTCCGGTCAGTGGCGGCAGAGAGCGTGCAGGCGTCGGTCTTCGACCGGACGCTGGCGCTGAAAGTGACCGGACGTTGGCAGGGTGTGTCCGGTCAGGCTGACATACGGTGACGTAGGCGACGCAGAGAAGGTGGAGAAGGACCGGACGCTGACGCTGCGTCTGATCGTGACCGACCGGACACGTCCGGTCGCGACTGGTACCTTACTGGAAATGACCGGACGCTGGGGTTTCTGCGTCTGGTCAGTTTGAGCAGCTGTGTCTGGTCATCACTTGACCATTGAGATCAAGTGACTAAGGTTGAATGGAGGTGACATGTGGCAAGCATCCGTTGACCGGACGCTGAGGTCCTGCGTCCGGTCGATACGACCGGAGCGTCCGGTCGTCCTGAGTTTTGCCCAGCGAAGGGGTAACTGCTAGTTTAGCCCGTGGGGCTATAAATAGAAGGTGGCCTCGGCCATGGCTGGTACTGAGCACCTCGGGGGACTTTGTGTCCATGCTTGTGAGTGCTTAGGAGCCCTCCATCTCACATATGCTTGATAGTGATCGTCCGATTGTGTGAGTGAGTGATTCTAGTGCGATTGTATGGTGAGGTTGCATCAAGTGGCATTAGATGATCGAGTTACAAGCCGGTGGTGCTTGTTACTCTTGGAGGTTGCCACCTCCTAGACGGCTTGGTGGTGGTCTCCGTCGAAGCCCGCAAGAAGTTTGTGTAGCTAAGTATTTGTGCTCTCTAATTTGGCATTGGTTGCCTTGTTATTGAGCATTGCTAGTGAGCTTAGGTGGCTTTGTGCTTTTGCTTACTAGCATGTGTAGGAGCTCCCTTGTTTCTTAAAGTACTAGTAGCATAAGTTTGTGTGACCTTGCTTCTAGAATTGGTTAGGTGAGCTCTAACTAGTCCGGCACCTTTGTTGCTTAATTAGTATCCTTGGAAGGTGCTAGAGAACATAAATAGAGGGGTGTAGTCTTGGCTAGACCGATAGTTTTAATTCCGCACTTGTTTCAGTTAGCCAACGCGATTAATTTTAGAAAGGACTATTCACC
This sequence comes from Miscanthus lutarioriparius, assembly GCA_904845875.1. Lineage (NCBI taxonomy): Eukaryota > Viridiplantae > Streptophyta > Magnoliopsida > Poales > Poaceae > Miscanthus > Miscanthus lutarioriparius. Next base: position 62,517,007 of record CAJGYO010000018.1, read on the forward strand.
CCCCTCTTGCCCGCCATCTTGACCTTACACCGTGCCCTCAGGTCGCCACCCTTGAGCCGTCACCGAACTTCACCATACCGGTCACGTCGTCGTCGAGCTCAGAGAAGGCTGCCTTTGATCCCGTCATGTGGTTGCTGGTGTAGGAGTCTAGGTACCACCATTGCTCCTGTTCGCCGCCCACACATCCAAGATGGACTTGGGCACGCGGTTCATCGAGGTTGACAGCTTTCAGAGCCTTCCCAGGCCCTTCCACCGCCATCACCTCTCCCTTCTCCTTGGCCTCAACGTTGTGCAGTGCACATAATGTCACCATTAGGAGAGTGGCCTCATCATCATTATCTGCCTACGCCAGATGGGCCTCAGCCTTCTTCTCCTGCTTACGATTTGGGCACTCCTTTGCCTAATGGCCCATCTTCCCCAACGCCGGCAGGCGTTGGGGTCGACCTTCATCTTCTTCTTCTCGAAGAAGCCTTGCTGCGGCCGTTGCCATCGCCACCATGGCTGGAGGAGGCTTCCCCGAACTTCTTCCTCCGGGCAGCCCACTCCTCTTCTGTCAGCAGTAGCTTGCCGCTGTCCGTTGTTGCTGTGGCCTGCTCCATGCGCTCATTCAATGCCGCAAACGGCCTGTCACATCCTCAATGGTGAGGGTGGACAAGTTCAGCATCGTCTCTATGGAAAGAGCGATCTGGATGTACTTCATAGACACGGAGTGGAGGTACTTGGAGACCACCTCTTCTTCGTCGATGGTGACGCCGTGGCTCCTCAACTTGCTGATGAGCGTCTGCAGGCGGAGGGAGAAGTCCTCCACCGATTCACCATCCTTGAACTTAAGGTTGGCGTACTCCTGTTTCAGCAGCTGGGCCGTCGCCTTCTTTGCACGATCAGAACCGACGCGCATTGCTACAATGGCCTCCCACGCCTCCTTAGCAGAGTTCTTCGCCCCCAATGGATCCCTGTACTCCGCTGGCACAGCAGCGAGGATAGCCTCTAACGCTGACATGTCGTCTTCTTTGTTGTCGGTGTCCTTGTCAATAGCATTCTAGAGCCGTTGGGCTCTGAGCTTGACCTTCATGGCCACCGCCCACTCGCCATAGTTGGTGCGAGTCAGCGTCGACCAACTAGTGCCACTAACCTCCCGCACCGTGCGCACAACGACCTCCTGTCATGGCTGGGCAGCCACAGCAGCGCCGCTGCTGCCGCCTATCTCCAAACCGTCCGTCATTGCCAATGGTTAGTCCGGCAACGACGCTTGTACAGCTCTGATACCACTTGTTGGCCCCTGGATCTCCGGCACGGGTGAGCCGACCCCTCATCATCGTTGCCGACCACACACTATGGCTAGAGGTATAAGAAGAGAGAGAGAACAGAGCATGCACACACACAGCAGAAGCACCAGCGTTGGCCGGAACTCTGCAGAGGAGATGACAAAATTAAACTCGCTCTCTTTACTGAGTTGTAGTGAGAAACTATATATACAACTCTACCCATCTAATCATAGTACACAAACATATCAGGCTACTATGCTGCTACAGTGACTAGATATGACAATAGGGCTGACTTTGACGCTTGCCCCTGCTGTGGTTACAGTGCGGCAGGGGAGCCTTTCGGTGCCTGCCCCTGCAACGGCTACAGTGCAGCAGCAGGGAGCCCTTGCGACGCTTACCTCCTGCCGTGCGTTCACACAGAGAAGCATCAGATTATCTAACAAAACTCACTGTAGAGCGGAACATCGACTTTGTGAGAAACAACCGCTCCTCCGACCTCAAAGCCATCACAAATCAAATGGGCGCCCTCTGACGTTTGTAGGTATGCAATCTGGCAGCCATTCATTTCAGAAAAAAAACATTTCTAAATTGTACAAATAAATACTGCTATGATGTTGTATAATATATAGGGGAATGGTCGGCCGCGCGCGTAGGGCATGCAAGGTGCTAATAAGACTGACTACCAGAGGTTTGCGAAAGTGCAGCAAGATGTTTACGGAAATGCTACCTTTGGATGGGCCTACTGGACGCTTCAGAACCCCTTTCTACCCTGGAACATGACGTATATGATTCAGAATGGAATCATCACACTGAAGAGATAGAGATCATCGCAAACATACAACCTATAATAAGTATGACTACTATAGTACTAGCCGCCGACTCTATTTGAATAAGTGAAAATGAAATAATTTTTCACCTCAGCTTCTCTAAGTAATGTGTCTTGGAGGGTTTCACCTCAAGGAGAGATCTAACCTCCTCATCACATCAACATTGGGACCAAGAAATGATACACATGTTGTGTAACTGATAATTAACAAAAGCGTAGCTCCTAAAGAATGTGCGATGAAGTCACAAGTGTACTCATCTACTAAAGAAACAAGCATCAAAATCAATGGTAATCTCCCTTTGTAATAAGTTTCTATTCTGGGTGTAAGCATGTTGTTATGATATTCCACCGACCAACTACGATATGCCAATGCTAGGTCACGTTTTGAATTGAGAATTTCTTATGATGATTGATACATGTTTCTATGCAATGTTTTTATTGTAATTTGCCCCCCTCCTGGTTAGCAGCTTGTCGTGTTTATTAGTGTTTAGGATTTTGATTTGGGGTTTCGTGTTTAGGGTTTAGAGTTTGAGGTTTAGTTTTTTACTTCTTTGGGGTTTAGGGGTTTAGGGTTTACAATAATTTGCCCCACCCCCGTTGAAAGCTTGTAATGTTTAGGGTTTATTGGTTTGGGGTTTACAAAAATTAACCCCCTATTGAAAGCTTATTGTGTTTAGGGTTCATGATTTATTTTTTATTTCTTCAGGTTTTAGGGTTTATGGTTTTCGGTTTAGGGTGAAATCAAGGAAGGAGCGGGTCCAGTCAGTGTCAAGGGACGTTACCTCGTTCTATTTATCGGGTTGTTTTTCGTTCGATTGGTTGTCTAGGCCTTCCGCGGGGTCGACATCCCTCGTTCTATTTATCGGGTTGTTTTTCGTTCGATTGGTTGTCTAGGCCTTCCGCGGGGTCGACCGACGCTTGACAAGGCCCGACCTTCCCCTCCAATCGGATCGAGGGGTTCTTGACGATGTCGAGTAAAACTTCGGGAGGGGCAGTGATGCGATATCCAAAATTTGTCCCAACCTTTCACGGTACATAATAACAAGTGAATGGTTCTTCCGAGTATTTTTCTATAAGAACCAATTATTAAAATATTTTTTTTGAAAGAACTATTAAAATATAATTCAACGCCCAGCTATTAAATAATACTTGTTTAAGCAAGTAAGAACAAGTATGCTCTCGGCAATATTCAGAGTACAGCAGTATGTATATCTCACGTTCCCTTCCAATGACTCAGCAAGTCGGCAACAATTTCAGAACTAATCTCTAAAGCAATGGCAGGCCGGTTGATGACAAAATATAGTGATAAAGCCCCACAACTGATTAGAAGATATAATATTCAACTAAAAGTAATTTAGTTGCCAACCAATCAGAGAACATCTTCAACTTTTGGAGATACGAGTACGAGTCTCACGGCAATATAACAAGTACTGTCAATAATAGCAGGTCACAGCCAAATAATTATAGTACTGATCTCAACAATCCAAGTGCGATAGCTACCAATTACAACCAGTAGAAATCAAGCCCACGTATATACCTGCCACCCGCAGCACTAGAAGCACCACGTTCAAGAGGAGAGGAACCAGTGAGATTCCGATGCATGCGTGACCGGCGAACATAAATTCCCGATTACCGACCGTATGCCTTTTGTCCTTTCCTGCCACATCTACGCATATGGGATTTTTTGCTGACCATCATCGTCAATAGATTGAGAGCACAAGTTGCATTTTCGAGCCACGGACGATTCAAAGGATGGAGCTCCTCGTCCTCGCGGAATTCGATTGGAGGTTCCGCTCCTTGACGCCCTTTTGCCTTCATTGATCTCTTCGCTTGTAAAGCTGATTTGTCAGGAGGATGCACACGAAAGTCTGGTCCTGAGAGCATGCCGAATACTCTCAATGCAATGCATGGTACTACTACTTTTTCATTTTCTTTTTTTCTTTTTGCACATGAGGAAATATCTAGAGATGCTCACAGGCAAACTTTAGAAACTTAGGCCACCAGTAATATATATCAAAATGTTATGATTTGCCACAGGCACTGTAAGTGTTAAGATGCAGGCAGTCGAAATTTAGAAATTTTGACCACTAATGTACATCAAAGTGTTAAGATGCACCTAATGTTTTTACACACGCACACGAGGAGATATGTAGACTCATGACATTTAGAGATTCATGAAGCCAAACTTCAGAAACTTTAGGTGGCATGAGTAGATTTTAGCTTGTCAAATACTTTGAAGTGACTATATTTTTATGCAGGACTGAACAAGGTGATCAGATGGGGTGAATGAGAGCCAATTCAAAAATTTTCTCAAAATGACTGTTGTCGCAAGATCACCCTTCAAAAGCAACAAACAATGCAAACATGATGCCCTCGAGCCAACTGGTGGCTGGATATTCTCTGGGAACACAACGGAACACCACAACGACTGAAAAACCGACACAACACCGAAAAGCGTGGAACGGTGCTCTCCACCTCTACCACGAAGAGGCAAGAGCCTGAGTCAAAACCCTCAAGCCAACATGTGACTAGAGAGCTTAGCCAACACGTAAAAACAACTACAGCTCCTCCTGAGAAAATCGGCTTAGCCGATATTCTACTCGGCCTAGCCGATTCGGCCCAGCCGGCTTAGCTGGCCCAATTAGATGGCCCGGCCGCTTGTGGCGCAAGAGCACGCCCCACTTGGCCCAGTCGGCCCACGGTTGGGCTGCCTACGGCGCTGAGTCGAGCGGCCCACTCGGCCTGCGGCCTGGGCTCCCGCGGTGTCCACACGGCTTGGCCAGCCCACGGCTGGACAGCAGAAGTGCATTACGCGCGTGGGCCAGTTGGCTTAGCCGGGCCGCTGTCTCGCCTAGAGCACAGAGCGCGCGCCAATCGGCCTGGCCGCACCCAACCGCCTTGGCCGGTCTGCTCACCCAGCTTAGCCAGTTCCTCCTTAGCAGGGGCACGAGATCTCCTTCCAAGAATCCAAAACCAATCAAACGACCTCCAACAATTCCTAAACTTTTGCAAGAGTGATTCTTAGGTATATTAGATGATATTCCTTAAGGTCCCACGAACAACAAAAACACCGTAGATCTTGAAATCCATCAAGAGAGTTGGGGTTTTCTTCAAAAATCCTCTCAAAGATGAAAATTCGTGCTTGTGATGAATCTAGGCAGGGATGTTCATCAAGGGTCCTTGCACGAATTCAACCACTCAAATCTGTTGGAACCAAGCACCGAACTCGGCAAACTTAAACACCCTCGGATGAACACATGAGAGAGGAGGCAATTTGGAGTGGGCACAAGAATATGGTGACGAACGCCTGCAACAACAAATGCAGCAGCAGTTTTTTCTGTATTCGACTCACTCTCAAACAATAAGAGTACATTGTTTTTTATACAACAACCACTACTAGAAAACAGACTTTTCACCCACTTCGATTTTAGCCTTTAGTCTCGATATTTTTTGCGTTCGGGACTAAAAGACTTTTAGTCCCGGTTCGTAATACCAACTGGAACTAAAAATCATCTTTAGTCCCGGTTGGTGTCACCAACCCAGAGTAAAGGTTCACCAACTTTTAGTCCCGGTTGGTGTCTTCAACTGAGACTAAAGGTCTTTTACCCGGGACTAAAGGTCTCCCACGAGTCTATTCAAAAGGAGAGCGCACATGACTCTGTCACAAGTGGTGTGCAGTTGAGTTGGTAATGTACCTACGCGCGAGGAGAGAGGTGTTGGGTTCAAATCTCACCCTTTATTTTTTTCTTCCGTGGATGACCTTAAAGGTGTGGACCTTTAGTCCCGAGAATTTAGTCCCGGTTGAAAAAACCAGGACTAAAGGGCTTTTCCAACCGGGACTAAAACCCGTTTCTCTAGTAGTGAACGATGCCTCCCGGGACTAAAACCCGTTTCTCTAGTAGTGAACAAGGCCAAGCACTAACTGATAGGTCGAGTTTCACGCACCCACGAGCACACAACGACACACAAGCACGGGCACTACCTCATGCACAACTTGCGCGATTCCCACTCGTTCCACGCAGGAACTGATTTTCTCATTGATACCATATCTCCCTAACAAACTAAAGCCTATCTAGTACATGCAAACAACTAGATATGTCCTTGAGGAGAAAACATCTCGTTCAGCTACACGCAGACTTAGAAGTACGTGACTCACACGTACTCTAACAAATGAACATGACCTGCATGACACAAACTAAATAAGCTAACTCCATGTGCATGTGACTAATGACGTGGCCACAACTAATGACGCTGGCCATAAGCTGGATCATGCATAAATAGGAATAAAATGACTAACACTTCTATCCTATATGCATGACAAGTCATGCAAGTAAAGATTAATTGTAACAATCACCCCTAATTTTAACTTGCTTATACAACAACGCCTCATCACATAAGGGTCAGCTCGTCATCAACCGTCGCAAGCAGCGCCTCTTCATGCTTCTTCTTGGAACATTCATGAGAGAAATGCCCACGCTTGCTACAGTTATACCACTTGCCTTTCATGCCCTTTGACTTGCGCTTGCCATTCTCGGAGTAGGTGCTGCTGCTCCGTTCATCGTCGTCGTGACGTTCCATGCGGCCGCTGTGCTATTCACTACCTTCACCCGAGCGCTCATTGCTACGACGTTGATGTCGACACACCTCCCATTCCTCCTCACCTCCCACTGCCCCTCCGTGAGCAGCAGACGCCTGATGCCATCCACGGCTTCCTTAACACCGCCGAAGCGTTCTCTACCGAGCTCCTCTAGTGACTTGCTCTTCAAGTTGGTGAACATCTCGATGGAGCACGTGATCTGATTGAGCCTCGATGACACAACCCGTAGCATATTCTTCACGACGCGCTCGTCCTCAATCACCTCCCCCAACTTATGCAACTCTACGGTGAGGGAGCCAATCCTCACAGTGAAGTCATCGATCGCCTCACCGTCCTTGAACATTGCGTGCTCGAATTGCTGGAGGAGGTATTGTGCCTTGGCTTCCTACACACGTGTGTCTCCCATCCACAACCGCCCAAGCCTCCTTGGTGGTCTTCTTTGCGGCGAGCCCGGACTTCATCACCAGTGGCACACCGTGCAAGATAACGCCCAGCGCCCGTCGATCCTTGCCGCGCTCGGCGTTGTCGCCCTCCATGGCATCCTAGAGCTCTATGCCCTCCAGGTTGACCATCACTTCAAGTGTCCACTCATGATAGTTCGTCTTCATCAGCTTTGGGATCTCTCTTGTGTTGCTGATGACGTGCTCCACCATGTCTAGACATGGTGCGCCATCGCTAGGGCTGCCGGGCCTTGAGTCTCCGACCATTTTCGACGTCGCCATCTTCAGCTCGACCTCCTCTCCCTAACCTATGCTTTGATACCAATTGTTGGAACTGAACACCAAACTTGGCAAACATGAACACCCTTGGACGAACACACGACAAAGGAGGCAATTTTGAGTGGGCACAAGAATGTGGTGATGAACGCCTATGGCAACAAATGCCAACAGTTTCATGGCTGTTTATACACCAATGATGCCTAGCACTAACTACGAGACTGGATTTCACGCACCCACGAGCACACAACGACACACATGCACGAGCACTACCTCATGCACGACTTACGCGACTCCTACTCATTGCATGCAGGAACTGGTTTTCTCATTGACAGTCATATCTCTCTAACAAACTAATGCCTATCTAGTACATACAAACAACTAGATAAGTCCTCCACAAGAACACATCCCGTTGACTGTTGACAGTCATATCTACCTAACAAACTAATGCCTATCTATTACATACAAACAACTAGATAAGTCCTCCATGAGAACACATCCCGTTCGGCTATATGTAGACTCAGAAGTATGTGACTCACACGTACTTTAACAAATGAACATGACCTACATGACACAAACTAAACAAGCTAACTCCACATGCATGTGACTAATGACCCGACCACAACTAATAACACTGGCCATAAACTCAATCATGCATAAATAAGAATAAAATGACTAACACTTCTATCCTATATGCAAGATAAGACATTCAAGTAAAGATTTGCTAACAAAACCATCCCAAAAACCTCAGGAACTCAAGTTCCAACAAAACGGTGAAGAGGGGGAGAAAGAGAAGGGAACAACCAAATCAAATCATCTTAACATAGACTCAGATCTCAGAGGACATGATTTCTTTATTGCTCAGGATCAACCATGTCTAGTTCTTACAAAGGAAAGATTTGTAGAAAAACTAAAACAGAGACAGTGTATCAGTCACCCGAACTGTGGATCTCAACAACTGAAACTAGAATCTAGAGGCAGAAACCTAGAGAATGACAACTGGGGAGATAGGCTAGTTAGGATCAGCCATCCTCTTATTTATAGAGCTACTACACAATCCCTAACATGTCGTTAGATATTTAGGCTGGACCACTTAACCCCAAGGGCATAATGGTCCAACTTGATATCCAAGCTTCTGATGGCCACGGGCTCTTCATGAGTTTGCTTTGCCTCGATGCAAGGTTTGCGATGACACCACGTGCCTCCTCTCGTTCACACCGGAACTCCAACTAGGTTTTGAGGCCCAAACCAGAAAATCGCCCGCCTATAATTTTGAGGCCCAAACCATCAAAACGCCTGGAGAAGCGTATCCACTACGTCTCCTCCACGATCTCGACACATGTTACCGTCGTCCTCGACCGCTTGATCACCGAGTCCTCTTGCACCTCTACATGACTTGGTCAATCACCGTCTTGACTTGGTCAACACTCTCTACTCCACATGTTCTCTTGCTTGTTGATGTCCCCAAGTGTCAACCACCCACGATGAGTCTTCCATCCATTTTGGTCTCTCAGTCCAAGCCTCATGTTCGTTCTTCACCATTCCCAGTCCATCGGCATGGCACGTCTCTACTTGACCTTCTCCATGTCCGTCAACTATCACTATGCTCCACACCTGCACACCAACACAGTCAAGAGACATGTTGCACACGCACTCACGCAATGGTTAGTCTCCAAACTCAACCAAAGCCTTGATCATCTCCGACAATCACTCACCAAAGACTGAACACACAATGACACATATCAACCTCGTGTTCGCATTTTATGACTTTTATGACAAATACTTGGGAAAAGTAGTTATCAAATGTCCATCTTGAAGTACAAAACGAAGTAAAGAAAAGAGTAGAGGTACTATAAGTAAAGTTGCCTCTGTAACATGAAATGCAATTGTTAAGTTAGTATTATGAAATGCACACGGATAGCTAATAATTCGAATATCAGAGGAACATATTTTCTGTATGACTACACAATGTCTTGGTTCTGTCTTTATGCTCCTTTCAAAAACATGGGGCGAGTAGATTTAGACTGTCAGTGACCAGTACTATCTGCATCTAGAATAATTTTAATTTCAACCTCTGTCCTACATGTATAGGAAGGAAATTTTTTGTTCCAATTGCTCATTGGACAAATCAAACACCATTCATGCTCTTGCAATCCATACACACAGTGTCATCCAATCCAATTGATAAGTAGATCGAAAGCCAATCCCAGAATTGCTTGTCATGGAGCAGAAACCGAGTTCCTGGACCACTGCCCCGCATCCATGGCGGCAGGCATCGTGCTGTGTGCAATAACTAAGGTACCTGGCATGTCATGCATCGGCATCTATTGTGGACGCTTTCATTGGAGAGCACTATACTAGGAAGAAGAAGAAGGCGTCAGCTGCCTCTAGTGGCTAGAGTTAGTCCAAGCTAGCTAATAATAGAACATGCAGGAATAATAGGAATACCACAGCCGCTCATGTGGGTGTTATAACCACATGTGCGGCTGGGGATTAGGATCAAGCAGAAGAAGAGTTGTCACGTTCAAAGTCTCCCAGGGAGGGCGAACTAGCTCTTCTGCTGCTGCCATTGCTAGGATCAGCTACTGTAATTCCCCTCCAGTTCATCAATCAAGTGCCAATTAACTGTTCTTATCATCTGGTATTAGTTAGCCTCTCGATCCTCTCGCCTGTCATGGGTGATGACTTCAACTCCACCCTGAAGGCCATCCAAGCCGATCTCTCCTCCATCAAGAATGAGGTGACGACGATCAAGGGTGACCAAAGCCTCCTCAACGTCGCCGTCAACCGGCTGCAGTCGGACCACCTCTCCTCAGGTGGATCCCACAGCGCCCCTCCACCTCTGCCTCCACGCGAGCACGGCAAGCACAAGCTCCGGTTCCCGTGCAACGACGGCAGCGCCGATCCGGTCACCTGGCTTCACAAGGCAGAGCAGTTCTTCCACGCTGATCGCACGGCGGACAACGAGTGCATGTGGCTCGCCTCCTTCTACATGGAAGGCATTGCCCAGGACTGGTACTACCGCTTGGAGCAGAATCACGGCGCTCCAACGTGGCTGGAATTCGTCGACAAGGTGCAGCGGGCGTTTGGAACGCCGGCGCGTAGCAACCCACTTGGCGGCCTCATGAAGCTCAGCCGCATTAGGACGGTCGAGGAGTACAAGGTGTAGTTCCAGCCCATGCTCGCGCGCTGCCAGCCACTCTAGGAGCAGGACCAGATCGACATCTTCACTGCTGGCCTCCGTAATCCGCTGCAGACGGATGTCGAGCTCCAACACCCTGCTACCCTTGACAACGCCATGGGCCTTGCGCGGACCTTCGAGCACCGCTTGGACCTGGATGACGACGTGGACCTTTCCGCGTCCCGCACCAGCCCACCAATCCAGTCGCAGCCGCCGCTAGCGACATCCGTGCTCCACACGCCGCACCCAGCCACCAAGATCGCGCCTCTGACCCCACCAGCCCCAACCAAGGTCGCTCCCTCAGCGGGCGCGCGCTTCAAGCGGCTGACAGCGCCGGAGATGGTGCAACACCGTGCAGACGACCTCTGCTTCAATAGCCCCAAGAAGTTCATGCAGGACCATAACTACACGAAGAAGGGCCTCTACCTGATGGAGCTCGACGACGCCATGGCAGACGAGCCCGCCTCTGACACCAACGTCGCAATCTCCCTCCATGCCCTCTCGGGCATCAAGATGGCCGACACCATGCACCTGGCCGCCTCCATCGCTAGCGCGTTTGTCCGGGCACTTGTGGACTCAGGGTCCACCCACTCCTTCATTGTCGCGAAAAACACATGCCGCCTCGGCCTCCAACCCGCGCTGCGTCCCGGCCTCACCGTGGGCGTCGCCAACGGGGAGCACGTCCCGTCCGCCAGGGTCTGCACCGACGTCCCCGTCACCATCGACACCGAGGAGTTCCTCATCGACCTCTTTGTCCTGCCCCTCCTCGGCTACGAGCTCGTACTGGGCTACCACAGGCTCCGGTCCCTGGGCCCCATACTCTGGGACCTCGACCGCCAGACCATGGCATTCTAGCGTCAGGATCACAGCGTTCGTTGGACCGGCGTCACGACCACCAGGGCCCCTGCTCTCCACACCATCAAACGCCTGGACCTCCTTCAGCTGCTCCTGGCTGAGTTCGCCGATATCTTCAACACGCCGTCATCGCTGCCTTCAGTTCATGCCAGCGAGCTGTTTGAGGTGGTTTATGGCCGACCTCCACCGACCTTGGCTTCATACCAACCCGACCTCTCCAGGGTGGCTGCCTTGGACAAGCAGCTGACAAACAGGGATGAATTCCTGGCTGCTGTCTAGGAACGGCTCCTTCAAGCTCGGAGCATCATGACACAAATCCATGACGCCGCTTGCCGAGATGTCTCCTTCAGTGTGGATGATCGGGTGTGGCTCCGTCTACACCAGCGCGCTGCAACGACCATCAAGAGCAGCCAGAATGCCAAGCTTACACTCCGCTACTACGGCCCCTTCAAGGTGATCGAGCGCATTGGCTCGGTTGCTTATCACCTCCAACTTCCAAACAAGGCGCGCATCCACAATGTTTTCCATGTGGTGTTCCTGAAGAAGTACCACGACGTTGCACCGACGGACATTGTTCCACTGCCCACGATCGTCCATGGCCACGCTGTCCCGGAGCCCGGACACATTGTTCGCGCATGCCTGAACCATGGTGTGTGGGAGGTTCTGGTGCACTGGCTCGGCCAAAGTTCCACTGATTCCACCAGGGAGCTGCTCAATGACTTCAAGGCCACCTACCCTAAGTTCTAGCTCGAGGACGAGCTGATTTCGAAAGGAGGGTGGAAGTGTTGTGGACGCTTTCATTGGAAAGCACTATACTAGGAAGAAGAAGAAGGCGTCAGCTGCCTCTAGTGGCTAGAATTAGTCTAAGCTAGCTAATAATAGAACATACAGGAATAATAGGAATACCACATCCGCTCATGTGGGTGTTATAACCACAGGTGAGGTTGGGGATTAGGATCAAGCATAAGAAGAGTTGTCAAGTTCAGAGCCTCCCAGGGAGGGCGAACTAGCTCTTTTGCTGCTGCCATTGCTAGGATCAGCTACTGTAATTCCCCTCCAGTTCATCAATCGAGTGCCTAATTCTCTGTTCTTATCAGCATCAGCCAGAGACTGCAGCTTCATGGTGCACTGGTCTGACTGAGGTACATAACTGACCGACCAGCTCGTGACATGATTTACTATAGATCTTTGAATCCATGTCAGCATTATTTTTTAAGAAAATAGGTTGTCCTGCTTTTATAGTAGCCATAACAGGTTCGAGTACAGCTCATGGTGTAAGCCTGCAGCTCTCCATGAAGTGCTACTGCTTACATCACAGAACAGGCAGAAAGACGCTAACAGAACCACCAGCTAGAACGAAACCTTGTCAGTGATCAATTAGATTTTTTTTAACAGGAAGGGATTAGAAGCTGCTACCAGCTACTGCAGCAGTTAGCACCGATGACGACAAGGAGGAAGATACTTGCATCGGAGCTGCTGAGGCCAACACCTTCGTCAGCAAGCTCGATTTCTCCCAGCAAACGGCGCAAGATTAATGGGCATTTCGGAGAGGAGTGACAAGGATTCAATTATTTGCTGTCCTCAGAATTAATTCCTGGGCACTTTCGGTTACAAGATGAGTTGTGTTCCTCTTTCCCTTGATTCTGCGGTGCTTCAATTCGTAGGCAGCTAAATGTATATACTTATTATTCAGCAAAAAAAAAGGAACATATATATTTGAACATAAATGTGGGGGATACAGAAAGAAAGCACCTTCTGCTGTTCTGCATGATGAATTCAGGGGGGCGCATTAGGCCAAACAACTTGTGCATTTCTTTCGGGAAAGTGATGCAAAAGTCAGGCAGGGGTCTGCATTCAGTTTAACACTTTTTATTAGAGTGCTGGATAGCATTCAGGGGGTCAAGTTAGGTACCATAGCCACATATACCTGGGCAATAGCATATATATCCTCCCATTGTCTCTTGCAAACTGCAATTGATGAGCTGAGGTATTTGTTTAGGTAAACCTTACTACTATTTTTGCTGCTCTACTTTAGTAGGCTAGGATTTTCTATTGCGTAACAATGATTTTCCCGTGTTGGTTGTACCTGCACTATAGTGGCACTAGAATGCTGCGCTGCGTCTTTGAGAATCAAAAAGGTGCCACTGGAATGCTTGGACGCTTGGTTATTTTGGTTGAGCAATGTCGATAGAGTTTTAAACTGCTCAGTAGTTTCTCAATCGACTAGAATGCTGTCCTTTAATAGATTGGTGAATAGTCACCAAAAATCAATAATGGGAGACCACGAAAAATAGTGATAATGATTGAAATTGCTCGAGACCACACGGTTATTTGTTAGTTTAGGGCAAGAGGCCCTCTTTACAAATTTGTCCAGTCTTTTATGTAAAGGAGTGTTACAAAGACATCATTTGCTGACCAGCTCGATGCGCATTTCGAACCGCCGCCAGTTGCGCATTTTACGAAAAGATACGATGTTATGAAAGATTTGAGCGAGCGGAGCTACCCGTGCCCCCAAAATGTGAAATGTTTCTTGCACAAACTCTGAAAAAATTGTTGTCCAATGGAACTGCAATGGTTAAGTACTGCAGCGATTACTGTTGGCAGCGAATCCATGAGGCTGATGTGTATGTATATAATAGCTTAGCAGAGAACGAGATCCTTCACAGGCTGTTCGTTTTGGGCCCTTCCAGAACATGGTACCAGAGTAGTGTTGGTAGTTGTTGGTACGTGCTCCCTTTAGCAGGTGTTCTCAGACGATATGTTTTCATTCGAAGATCTAACAACTTATTTGCCAGCGTTGTATTGTACGAAGTACTGATTATCTGAGTCGGTAAGACGGCAAGGTTGTTGCTCAAGTGTAGGGCAGGGTACTTTTTGTTTCTTTATTCATTTTGCAATTTTCAGTGGCACGTTTTCTTCCCGACATTTGACCATATTTTCATAGCCACATTTCATGCTTCAAGTGCTCCGTATCCCTTACTAGATTAATTTTGGCACGCGCATTTCATGTGTGGATCAAAGCGAATTGAGGGGTTGAACTAACGTGTTGTTTGGTTCATTCCATGGTAACGCAAAAGTAAAATCGGTTCAAATCGTCTCTCTTGCCGTAACCTCTGCAGATTTAATTTATTTACGTTTGTGTTACCAACCTGACAACTAGACAACTAGTAATTTCCCCCCTTTATCCTCTTAAATCCCCATCGAGAATGATAAGCTGGCATTAAGACAAGGCTCCAACATGGTTAAGCTTAAGCTTAGGTTAGATTTTGGTAAGGATCATCGGAGAATGGCAGTTCACACTACTAGCCAACAAAATAGCGACAATTTGGCCAATGCTAGACTTGAAAGCCCTATGGAAAATGATCAGACGGCTAAAAATAAAGCATGTAAAGGCGAAGAAATGCCCGAGCATGAACTAGATATTAATATAACAAGGATAACCCAAAAAAGTGTTAGGTTAGTCACTAATGACATGTCACATGGCCTGATAAGGCCTATAATGGCATGACCAATGCAGGCTTATACTAGTGGTGGTTTCATTAAACAATAGTAGGTCGAAATAGGAATCGAAAACTTTAAGCTACTATCCATCCAATCCAAGCATACTTTTGTTGTCCTTATAACTCTCTCACTCTTCTCCACTTTTTCCCCTGCAATTTGTATGGTCTCCCATCTTCTCTCTCCTGGAACTTTTATAGCCTGTAG
The DNA here is from genome assembly GCA_904845875.1 of Miscanthus lutarioriparius. Classification (NCBI taxonomy): domain Eukaryota; kingdom Viridiplantae; phylum Streptophyta; class Magnoliopsida; order Poales; family Poaceae; genus Miscanthus; species Miscanthus lutarioriparius. The sequence continues at coordinate 62,532,152 of CAJGYO010000018.1, forward strand.
GGTACCTACTTTTTTATCCGAGCCTAGTTGGTCTGACGAAGCACACCCAAATACTTTAGATTAAGTCAAAAGTGACGGGCCTCACCCGTCATTTTAACGTGTCGATAATGATGTGCTTCTTTCTTTATCTAACACTAGTGACATTTTTGTTCATCCGTCACTAGTGATCTAAGCTCCACACAGGAAAGAAGGGAGACGAGGAAGAGACAACCAAGCACATCTGAATGGATTTTGATGGCTTCTTAGTAGATTGTACATTGAGGCCTTATGAAGATACTATAAGGATCATGTGTCTACGATCATATCTTTTAGTTTTGGTGATTATGATGACAACACAAGCCTAGTACTAACAATTGTGTTAAAGGTGTGTTAGACATGTTATATTAGGTCATAGGGACGCAAGAGAAGTGGTGTGAAGACCAGTGAAAAAAGCATACCCTTATTTTGTTCTCATGCTTTCGCTTTCAAATAATTGATTGAGCAACATTGCTAGACCATGGGGGAAAGGGATGGCTTTCTCTCTATGGTCTAGAGAGTGGATGGACTTGGGGTGAGATTAATCCTTATCCAAGGAGGTGGACAAGAGGGTGGCCAGGTGAGTCTCCTCCTCTACTTCTTCTTCCCCTTCGTTTTGCTCTCCTTATTTTCTCCTACAAGATCTAGAGAGAGGGGGGATACAGAATGTAACACCCTAGATGTTAAGAAAGTGCATTCCATATGGGCGTGATTGGTAGCCTGAATGCGCCCCGGCCTAGCTCCTCTGATGCACTTCCCTCGCGTTTGGTTTGCTGCATGCTCCTTTGGGCCTGTCTTGGCTGATGCAAAAGCTCTCCCCAGGTCAAGCTCGCTAGAAACGCAGTGGGACTTGTTTCCCCTCAGCCTGGCTGGTTGCGTGCGTCGGGCACATGCAAATTGCATGTGTGAGAGGGCAGGCATAATCATGAACTGCCCAACCAAACACCATCGCTGTGTTGCTCGATTGAACCAAAATGGGAATCAAACAAACACAAGCAAATTAACACTACTACAGATTGATTTATCACTATCATCAATTTCACTGCCATAGTGATAGAAGCAATGGTGTAATACTTCCACCATCGGTTGGACTGATAGCGAGGCCTCCTAAGAAAGGAAACCGATAGTTGAAACTTCTACCACCCATGGGTTAACAATAGATGCGGCAGTGGTATTTTCTTCGTCATATGAAAAGCCGAGTCGACTGGGATAGGCGTTATGTCCGCCGGCCCTACACGACCGTTTGGTGTACCAGCGGTAGTAAATTCAGCGTGAGTTATTTCCCCATTTCACAACTACCCACAACACGGTTGCATCACCATTACTTTCCTACGAAGTATGCCTCGTCTTTCCTAATGCATATTAACTGCTCCTATCCGCTTCTCCATCTTCAAGGTTGGCCTATTTAAGTCGGGGCTAGATGCGATTCTTGGCAATCCACACACTCCTTCATCCTTAGACATAGATAGATACAGACAAAGCTCTTGAGCCAACCATCTATATTTTCTTCATCGCCATGGCGCTCATTTTCCAACTTGATGTAGACAAGGCCCGATCTTCCGAAAGGTATGATAGCGTCGATTGGTGGAGACTCGACGTTCACGATCTAGGCTTCGAACCAAGACTGATTCGGACCCTCGCAACCATTACACCACTGCCCCGTTGGTTATCAACCACGCGAACGCGATTGACCTCGCCGAGAAGGCTTTTATGCAAGTGAATCAAGAACAAAAGCAAGAACGGGATGAACGCAATTCAAAATTGCAAATAAATATGAGGCTTATGATAACGAGAAAGGAGTTCAAGTTTTTATTTGAAAGGACTAATCGCCATAGGTGAACAAGATCAAGAACCGGGGCCCTAGTTCACAGCAAGCGGCTTTGGCGGCACAGTTGCAGCAAAACGACGTCTATTTCATGAGAAAATCAAGAACTAAACAAAACTCAAAACCCTAACGAGAGTGATGGCGGTATAATATAGAGCATTGGGCGTCACCTCCCCTTGGATGCGCCCCTAATGGGCCCAAACATGATACATGGTCCAATGGACCAAAAGATGGTGTCGCAGCACCATGGCCGATTCTGGATGCTGACTTGTTTCAACGATTCCTATTGATTCCTGTTGAGGGCTTTTGATGTGAGACCACTTGCATTGGCTTCCTTATCTAATTAGCTTTCCATCCATATGTGGATCGTCGAAAACGGAGCCCAAACGCGCCCATGTGACTAGTTTTATGATAAACTGGTCCTAGAACCCGAGATGGGCTCCAACTTTAGTTGGACTGGGCCTCCACCATGAGAAAGATGAATTGACGCCCATGCTGGACCTCCTCCTCTCCTTGGCTTGTATGTGATGGAGTGATGTCCTCATCATCCTCCCTTTCTTGAATTGAAGTCATCCTCGACTGAAGTAGATCGTCTCCTCCATTGGATGATAGCAACGATGGCTCTAGAAGAAGACGTTCATCATGGCGCCCAATCTTTCGCAAAGGCAGCTGCCATGGTGGCCTCCCTGTAGGAATTCATCCTCCTTCTCCTGCAAAAGGTTAGTACCAATAAGAGGCATAGCACTGGAAGCAGGACCAAGTGGACATATAGGCGATGTACAAGTTAAAGCATAACATGGTTCATCATGATCAGCAAGAGCAGATTTAAGAGCAAATAAAACTTCTTTCATGTTACTTGATGGTTCATTTGCTGGTTTGCTAGAGTCTTTATCATGGCCTTTCTTTTTCTTTTCAGCAAGTTCCTTTTCATATTGCATAATTTCAGCAGGAGTTAAAGAAAGTAAAGCAATGGTCTTTCCTTTAAATATAAAAGTATATCTATTTTGCCTACCATGATGTACAACATTATTATCATATTGCCAAGGGTGGCCTAACAAAAGTGAACAAGCTTGCATAGGCACGACATCAAAATCAGCATAATCATGGTATGATCCGATAGAAAAATGCACACGAGCAGATTGTGTTACTTTTGCCTTACCACTATTGTTGAACCACTGAACATGGTATGAATGTGGAAGAGCACATGTAGATAAACCAAGGGTCTTGACAAGCTCAGAACTTACCAAGTTATTGCTGCTCCCTCCATCAATTATAGCACGGACACGGAAATTATTGATAATGAGGAATATTTGAAACAAATTATGGCGTTGTAGCTTGTCTACTGGCTCAACTTGTGTACTCAAAACATGCTGAACAAGGATTGATTTGTAGTTTGCAGTGCATACCACACTATCAATTACCTCATTAAGATCTTCAGCACTATCCGCAAATTTATCTGCATAAAGATCAGTTGCAAGTGCAAATTCATTCTCTTCATCACTAGCACTAACATACCCACCATCATCAGTAGCAATATATGCGCGTTTGCTAGGGCATTCTTTAGCAATATGTCCTATGCCCTTGTAGTGGTGGCAAACAACTTTAGAAGAACTGCTAGAGGAAGGTGTAGTAGATCCACTAGAAGAAGGTGTGATAGAAGAACTCTTCTTTACAGGCGCTGGTGGTGTCTGCACATTAGAAAATTTACTCACCTCGGTTGGACGTGAAGGAGTGGACGGAGTCGTGGAACACATAGGTTGTCATCCCTATACTTCCCTTTCAGCTTTCAGAGCATAATGATATAATTGGGGAAATCTAGTCCATTCTTTATAGTAAAGAACATCCTGTATTTCACGACGCAAACCTCCAAAAAATCTAGAACAATTATCCATTTCATCCTCTTGTATGTTATTATGTGCTAGACCAATTAAAAGCTCCTAATAATATTCCTCAACAGTCTTACTACTTTGATTTAAACGTTGCAGTTTTAATTGTAGATCACGCTGATAGTATGGAGGAACAAATCTCGATTTCATGCATCGATTAAGTACAGTCCAAGTTTGAGGTATTTGAGCATTAGCATTAGCATTAACATTATTGCAAATATCATTCCACCAGAAAAGAGCAAAACTAGTAAACTCACTAGTAGCAAGTCTAACTCTATATTCTTCAGGTACTTGATGGGAGCTAAATTTTTGATCTATAGCCATCTCCCAATCTAAATATGCTTCAGGATCAGCAGACCTAGAAAAAAGAGGTATCTTAAACTTGGTTTTAGAGAAATGATCATTATTACCTTGGTTATTACCTCCCATACCGCATCGGTTAAAGTTCAACCGATTACAATTACGTGCATCCTCAGCACGTCGAGCTTCAGCTTCACCTCTCCTGTTGCCATCATCCTCCTCAGCATCCTTGCCTTTGAGATCATCATCATCAGCATCTTTAGGACATGGTTCAGGATGTCGTTGTTCAACATCTTCAATCCTCTTGGCCAAGTTGGTGATTTGTTGAAGGATCTTATTAAGCTTGTCATCAAGAATGACATGAAGCTCATTCTTGGAAACATAGTCATTGAAATCTGTAGGTGTCCTCGTTTCCTTTGCCGCTGCCTCTGGCTTTTTCTAACATGGTTAGTAGAAAGAAGAAGACAACACAAATAGTATTATCCCTACCAACTACTTAGGTTGTGGACAAGGAAAAACAAGGCACTCAACTCTCAAGCGTTTACCACGATCTTACAAGTGTTCTTACCAAAGCAACAGGAGGTGCAATCGATCGGTGACTGTGATACCGTTGTAGCTTGAGTGTAACAATTGCAGGCAAACCTGTACTTGGATAGAAGAAAGTGAAGCTTAGATAGGCACAATATAGTAGCAATGAATAACAATATACGCAACTGAATAGCAAAGCTGAATAAGTATCCCGAGTACTTGTCTTAGTTGTTGGCCTATTCACGTTCCAAGTACCAGATGTATCAAGTGATGTGAACAACAGGAATATGATTAAGAACAAGGTGAAAATCAGCACATGTAAACACAGCTCAAATGGCGCTCTCTATGTGCTCCTCTAGATATTGTTCCACTTTTGGCCCTCTCTTTTTTCTCTATTTTTTGGCTGTCGTTGTTATTTTGGGATTCTTTGACTTTTTATTTTTATTTTTTGATATTTTTTCTTCACTTAGGAGCACAAAAGAAGTAACCACAGAAAATATGAGCTTAAACAAGTGAAAGGCATGGCCTATGGAAAATTCAGAAGACATGCTCAAAATTAACAAAAAGCTTGTGACCACGAAAAGAGGATCTTGTGACCAGTTTTTGGCCAAAATAAAATTTTCCAAACCTAACAAGTTCAGGGACGAGCGGATCCAAAAAAAATTTCTGATTGATTTTGATATATGGAACGTCAAAATCCAAGTTCGTATGCGAAAACTAGACCAATTTTGAGAACTGACTCTGAATTAGAGGACAAAACAGGAACAATGCGCGCAAAAGTTTTTGCGGCGGCTATGGATAGATGCAAATAGTGAAGATAAATGTAACAAATTAGATGGCATGGACTAGGGTTTTGATGGATATAAAGGAAACACAACAAGACGTGAAGGTGTTCATGGATTATGATGAACAACAAAGGAAAAGACACAAACTGGACTAAAAACGATTTATAACCAGCAACCAGAACTTGCCCTAGGACACAAACTCAACAACGCGAAATAGAGATGAAATTGCACGGCACAACGAGGCTATAGGATAGGGAATACGAGGCGGTGTATATATTTTTTTGGCTTTTTGTGGACTACAGGTAAAGCAAAAACAGTAAGAATCTAAAAGGGAAAATAAAAGTATATCTAACGGGCAACAAGGTCTCTGATACCACTTGATGTAGACAAGGTCCAATCTTCCGATAGGTATGATAGCGTCGATTGGTGGAGACTCGACGTTCATGATCTAGGCTTCGAACCAAGACTGATTCGGACCCTCGCAACCGTTACACCACTGCTTCATTGGTTATCAACCACACGAACGTGATTGACCTCGCCGAGAAGGCTTTCCTGCAAGCGAATCGAGAACACAAGCAAGAATGAGATGAACGCAATCCAAAATTTCAAATAAATATGAGGCTTATGATAATGAGAAAGAAGTTCAAGTCTTTATTCAAAAGGACTAATCGCCACAGGCGAACAAGATCAAGAACCGGGGCCCGGTTCACAGCAAGCGGCCTTAGCGGCAGAGTTGCAGCAAAACAATGTCTGTTTCATGAGAAAATCAAGAACTAAACAAAACCCAAAACCCTAACGAGAGTGACGGCGGTATAATAAAGAGTCTTGGGCGTCACCGCCCTTGGACGCGCCCCTAACGGGCCCAAACACGATACACGGTCCAACGGACCAAAAGATGGTGTTGTAGCACCCTGGCAGATTCTGGATGCTGACTTGTTTCGATGATTCCTATTGATTACGAAGGGCTTTTGATGTGAGAACACTTGCATTGGCTTCCTTATCTAATTAGCTTTCCATCCATATGTGGATCGTCAAAAATGGAGCCCAGACGCACCCACGTGACCAGTTTATGATAGACTGGTCCTAGAACTCGAGATGGGCTCCAACTTCAGTTGGACTGGGCCTCCACAATGAGAAAGATGAATTGGATGCCCATGATGGACCTCCTCCTCTACTTGGCTTGTATGTGATGGAGTGATGTCCTCATCACAACTCCTCAAGCAGCAGCAGCGGTGGCATTGGGAGAAGGCCTTCAAGATTGGGTACTACCGACATCTAGGCGCAGCGAGGGCTGCTCGATCTTGGTGCTAGTGGAAGTTTTGTGATTAAGCGGGTTTGATTATTTGGGCAAGCCAAGGGGTACTCAATGTACTTTGGTATCCCTGGTTTGCCTTGCGCATTTCTTGTACTACCGATTCACCATCCTAGCATCCTGACGATCCTTCTTCCTCTAGAGCAGCAGCGATGATGGTGGCACTTCTCTTCCACACCTCCTCTTCTTGCTTCTCTCTTGACAGTGAGAGGTAAATGCCTCTATGTCCCTTGTGCTCACAACCATGAGAGGTGTAGTAGGGAAGGTAAAGTAGCTCACTGAGATGCTCCTCTTCTTACCTCTATCTCTCTCGCGCTCGCGACCATGAGGTGCAGCAGCAGGGAAGGTAAAGCACCTCACTAAGATGCTGGTGGAAGTTTTGCGAGGTGTTGCCTCATCCTTAACTTGTACTGCCTGTCTCCAGACTTGACTATGGGATATACCTATACTTGATAGGTCTTTGTTATTGTACACCCAGTAGTCTTAGATAGGTCTTTGTTATTGTACAACTGTGGAATGTAACTGAAGTTATCAATGAAATTGGTGTGATGATTGTTATTGTGTCATTTATATATAGTTTTTGCCTTAAAAACAATTAATTACTGAATGGTTGTGATGCTTGTTATTCCATTTTTTGAAGTGTCGTAGTATTTGCCTTGGCTACACAGACATGAGATAAAGCACCTCACTGAGATGGTGCTAGGGTGGAAGTATTTGCCTTGGTTTATTTGCAAATTGGTTTGCTGTGTTTGCAAATTGTCATTATTGTAGCTCCCATCGCCATTTCATATGGTGAATCAGCATTAGTGTTAGATCGCAAAGTGCACGGAATCGACTGGTCCCGCATCGTCTTCTTTGCTCCGTCGCTCATGACTCGCGTGGGTGGCCATGGATGTCACGGACCTTGACTGTTGCCTTCCCCGCTCATGTCTGTGATGCTTGTTACTGTGTTGTTTATATATATTTTTTGCCACAAAAAAACAATTAATAAATTAAGGGCTTGTTTTAGATGAGGATGAAATGTGGCAAGGAATCAAATGTGCTAAGGAATATAAACCACATCGTGTTCACCACTCTGCTGCCCGTGAATCGTGTGGGTGGCTACGGATGTCATGAACCTTGATTGTTGCCTTCCCGCGTGTCTTGAGGTGAGGCTATTTAAGCCAAGGTAATGGGAGCCTCTCTAGCAAACTTCAATCCTTATTCCTCCCTTAGCATCAGAAAAACTAGAGAAAACCTTGAGTTGCACGTAGTCTCCCATTGCCATGGCCTCCCTCATCCTACATCGACTCTCAGCGCCGCTGGGAGAATGCCTTCGAGATCAACTACCGCCAACACCTATGCACGGCTATATGTCCGCTTGTTTTCTTGGTGTTAGTGGAAGTTTTGCGAAGATAGGGAGGAAAGCATGCTTCCATGGAGCTTCGTCACGACGTACGACACATTATGTGGGGTGGTGGCTTCATCCACATCACAGATGCTGATATGACGGTGCAAGGGAGCGCTTGAAGATGTGATGGTGCAAGGGAACACACTTGTTTTCTTTCTTTCACTTCCGCTTGGTTTCCTGTGTGGGTTGGTCTCCTCACGGGGCTCCTTCTCCGCACCAGAATTCATCGAGTATGCGGCAGAGAGCACTTGAAGGGGTTCTGGTGTCCGCTTGGTACAAGTGACCAGTTTCTCATGCACAAGCACAAGCCACAGTCAGGTATGGGTGAGCCCCATACTCATTAGGTCTTTGTTATTGTACATCTCTTGTTTGATAGCTCTTTGTTATTGTAAACCTGTTTAGTGTAATGGACTTTATCAATAAGGCCTTGTTTGGATGCATGTGTATCCACTTCAACCCACATGTGTTGGAGTGGAATGGAATGAAATTTAGTTTAATTCCACTCTAATCCACTTCAACACATGTGGATTGAGATGAATACATGCGCATCCAAACAAGGCCTAAAGAGTTCCTTGCATCACTTTATTATTGTGTAATGTTTGCCTTTTCAGTTGTAGTGTTTTCTTGTCCTCATGATGAAAATTTTCCTCATATGGCTATGATGCTATTGAATCCAAACTACATCATATGGTATACATGTGCACAATTAGATCAGTGGTACTTGGATGCCCTTCGTGGCGCTCCACCGTATCCACCATGTTGGGGACCATACACCTTCTATATTTCTTATATTGATATTAATTGTGTTTATTAGTGGAGATGACTTAACTTGTATTAAGAAATTGGAAACATGTGCAAGGGAATCTAAACCAGATCATACGAGAAGGAAGGTAACTATAACGAGTTTAGAAAGGAATAATCGTACTTGGCGTATCATTGTATTAAGGAGAATGAAGAGTTTATCATACAAATCCCCGTCATCCAAATATGTACATATCAACATTGATCTGCCTAGAATCTACCACATTGATATGAAGAACCTATCACACTCATTGTGGATCCTACACTCCTCGCTGCAGAACATAGCCCACTCCTCTCAACCTCTGCCTCTACACTGATGTCTGTCCTGGCGACGCACTGGTATGGCCAGAGGAGGCAGAGGACTAGACTCACCTAGCGCCGGCCACCTAGCCAAGTCCTGCAACACCCACATGGTCTATTGGAGGCGCCGTGTGCATTTCTCATTCTTCCATGTCACATTCATCACCGGGCTTGCTTCATCACCTACGACCTTCGTCAACAACCACCAGGCAATGTTGTCATTGCCGGCACCGCTGTTGGACCAGTGGAGCACAAGGGAGAGAACAAATACAACAACATCATGGCCTACCACGGCAGAGCGCTCAAGCATGTCGAGCCACGGCATGAGCACGCATCCTAGCGTAGAAGCAGGCCTCTGGGTTGCCGATGCTAGCAAGCCTGGTGTTGAGCTTGATGCTATATTTGTGGTCGTAGAACCACTTCCAGATCCCACGTTGCATCCCACGCAGCAGCACTCACCGTAGTGGTATGCTCTGTCCCACTATGGCATCGCTGCACACCCTGCGCATCTACGAATAGGTTGCCCACAGGCTTCCAAGATCTTCGATGGGATCCGCTGCACCTGCAGCGACATGGCTAGCAATCTCAATAGCCACCTTTGTCGAGAGCTTGTCCATGGAACACGGCGGCAAAAGATGGATCCTCGGGTCAGGGAGTGATGTCACGACAGAGCAGAGCACTGGGGAGGGGGATCGGAGCGGAGCAAGGTGAGTTCCAAAAAACCCTCTTGGGATTTTATGATCGCTCCGTTCTTGAAGGTTCCACGACTGCGGGGATCTCGAACGTCTTGGGGAAGTCAATCATCATCCTCGGAACTAGGTGAACCACGTAAACTGCTTGCACCACATGCTTCTCCAAACTAGCGCTAGAGGGGCCGAGACGCATGGTCGAGCCAATTTTCTCCGTCCAACTTCCAACACCGTTGCATCACCATTACTTCCGCCAGGAGAAGCATGCTCCACTAAGATCATGCGAGACGTGGCCTCGCCTTAACATCTGCTCTCACTCAGTGCAATAGAAGGGAACTCCAATGGGCGCCTATCTCGCCCATCCTTCTATAAAAGGGGAGGCTAAGGCAGGGAAGCGAGTACATGATTCCTTTTCCAAACTCATTACACTTACCTATCTTCTTGTTCTATGTTCTTCGTCTAGCGCTCCGCCTTGACACCCCATCTTTTAGATCTCATCCAATAATGGATCGGACAATGAAGTGCCCAATGGAAGAGTCATCGAAGGTTGTCCCTTCTTGTCCCCACATTCATGCGATGCTGCAACGGGACAGGGAGGGCAGCTCGGTGGCACCGCCACCAGAGAGCCGATCCCTACTTCTGGCTATCTCCTCCAATGATGACACGGGGGGTGGATGATGTCCTTGAGTTAGTGGAGCAGCTAGACATGGCCACCTCCTCCCTCCACGAGGAGAGCCAAGAGGCGGACCGGCTGCGCCTCTCCGTTGCCGCCATGAAGTGGGAAACGGCCGTGATGGAGCTTGCCACCACCGAGGCCCAAGCGCGCCTCACTGGTAAGGCATTCGGCATGATATGATCTTGTTCTTTCACTACGTGTGACGTCATGTCTTCAGTTGTAGCATTTTGTTGTCTTCTTTTTACCCGTCCAGGAGCAACGGATCGCCACACAGGTGTAGGGTCGAGATGGCGGACTAGAGGGAGGAGTGAATAGTCCTTTCTAAAATTAATCACGTCGGCTAACCAAAACAAATGCGGAATTAAAACTATCGGTCTAGTAAAGACTACACCCCTCTATCTAAGTTTCAAGCACCTTACAAAGATCCTAAATAGGCAACAAAGGTGTTGGGCTAGCTAGAGCTCACCTAACAATTCTAGCTTGCAAGGCCACACAAACCTATGCAACTAATACTTGAAGCAACTGGGGGAGCTCCTACACAACTAGTGATGCAAAGCATACAAAGCTCCTAAGCTCACTAGGAATGCTCAATAACAAGGCTACACAAGCCAAATTAGAGAGTGCAAAATACTTAGCTACACAAACTAAGCAATGTGACTAACAAGGTTACTCAAACAAAATTAGTCACACAAGGGAGCTACTTCTATGCTACACAAGCAAGAAGGTAACTAGCTAGCTACAAAAGCTAACTAATTACAAGAGCAACTACACAAGCATAATGTAAATGAAGTAAATACAAGCTTGTGTAACAAGATGCAAACCAATGGGAAGACAAGGATGACACGGTGAATTTTATCCCGAGGTTAACGTGCTTGCCAACATGATAGTCCCCGTTAAGACAAGCTCCAAGGTTGCCATCGGTCCTCTTGCTAGTGGTGACCTACAAGTCACACTCTCCCACATAGAGTGCTTACCATAAGCTCTAACACTTGACCCCATAGGACCACATGTCGCCCTTCATATCTTGCTCTACTAGAGTTGCTCTTCGCGGCTCCCCGTAGGTGAGCACAATCTCCCTCACAATCACTTCTCTAGAGCACCACACAATCTTCTTCGCATGCTTTGATAGAGACCACCACCAAGCCATCTAGGAGGTGGCAACCTTCAAGAGCAACAAGCACCACCGGCTTGCAACTTTATCACCTAGTGCCACTCGATGCGACCTCACGATGCAATCACACTAGAATCACACTCACACTCAATCGGATGATCACTATCAAGCGTATGTGAGTTAGAGGGCTCCCAAGCACACCTACAAAAGCCACCAAGGCTTAAGGGTGCTCAGTAACCAGCCCAAGGCCATCTAGTGCTTGGTTTTATAGCCCCCAAGCAAATAGAGCCATTGCTCCAAAGATTCCCTTTCTGCGAGGGCAACGGACACGGCGGTGCCTGGCACCGGACATGGTGGTTTCCAATGGTCAAATTCCAACAGCTAGAAACTAGCTGTTAGTCACCGGACAGGGGTGGCAGTAGCACCACCCTAGGGGTGGCGGTGACCACCCAGGCCAACCCCTAAAAACACCACTCTCTGGAAAAAAGCGGCGGTGCACCACCGTGACCATGGCGGTGACCAACCCCACTTTGGTTGTCCTTGAGTAAAAAGGGGCGGTGCCCCTGACGGTGCACCGGACACGCCCTGGTGATGCCACCGCCCTGTCCATGGTGGTGCACACCAGTTAGGGCAGTGGCCGCCCTCTCTCTGTTGCTCTGGACCGAGGCCAAGTGGGCACTGCCCTAGGGGTGGCGATGCCATCGGAAAGGGGGTGGCGGTGCCCCCAGGGCAGCACCCTGAGCCCAGTTTCACCTCTTTTCTTCACCTTTTCCAACACCTTTGCAAATGTTCTAACACTCCAAGTGATACACCACCTTGTGCATGTGTGTTAGCTTTTCACAAACATTTCCCAAAGGATTAGTCACTTAATTCACCATGCCACTCGATCCTAACATGTATGCAAAGTTAGAGCGCTCAAGTGGCATTAGATGACCGATATGCAAACAAGTTTGCCCCTCTTGATAGTATGGCCATCTATCCTAAACCTGGTCATAAACTTCTCTACACTCCTATGATCGGTGAAATCAAATGCCCTATAGGTTATACATTTGCCTTGCGCATTCCATTCCATCTCCTCCAATGTTGATGCAACACATGCACCAACCTTGATCAACAAATGATATGATCCACTTTATATCATCACATGACCTTGTTGGTTCATTGATCTTGACCTTACTTGCTTTTCACCATTTCCTTCATCCATCGGCGCCAAGTCTTGCTCAAGCTTCATAGCCACACGGTCCATCACTCTAAAGCCTCCAACTTGCCCTTCATGCTTGCAACCGGTCCATCAAGCCAAGTCTTATCTTGATCTTCTCCACCTTAGTCACATGACTCCATGTCATGTCTGATATGCAATAATGAGCTTCTTCATCACATGTGTGAGCCTTACAACATATCCAAGCCATTTCACCTCCATGGCATAGGTTGCTCACACATGATGTACTTGTGGACTAATCACCTGCATATCTTACTCAAACATATATTAGTCCACCTAAGGTTGTCACTCAATTACCAAAACCAAATAAGGACCTTTTAGCAGGGTGAGGTAGCAGAGGCGATCTGCCTTCGCTAGGTAGCTGAGGACAATGCCCGTGTCTCCTCTTGGATGGCGGTGGAGAGCAATAGGCACTACTAGGACCTCCATGCGACAGCAAGCAACGCCGTCCGAGTGCTTTCGCCTCCTACGCCTGCGGGGCGACCCTGGCAGACTGCCTCCACACTGTGCCACCATGGGTCATGGAGGTGGCCATGTACTGCATTCACCTAGGTGCCGCTTCGGCCATGGCCGCCACCCAGCTTCGGCTAGGTGAGGACCTGACCGTGGTGGAGCCGAGGTTCTCGGGAGAGATGAGCTATCGACAGCGTGAGAACCTAATTGGCGAGTTCTCCGCCATGGGCGATGCATCATGGCCTTGGTGGATGTAGTGGACATCATTTGTAATGCTCCCCGCGAGTAGTTCGATTGTAACTACCTCTACATTCTGAATAAAAATGTTCATAATATTTAGTTGTTATTAATTTGAGTTTGAACATCTCTATTTGCTGTTGACTGGAACATTTCCATTTGTGTGCCTTAGAGTCCGAGACCATATGACATGTCTTTCGTTAGTAGGTACATCTCCCGATCACCACCACCGGTAGCCGTCACTGCCGCTTTCTTCAATTTCCAAGGCCATGCATGAGTCCTACGCGTTAGTCCCACGCGTATTTACAAAGTTTTGCAGAAATTTGGCCACCCGTGTCGTTTGATATAGTTGCTTACAAAGGATGCTCCCCACCATGTCTTTCTCCTCGTCAGTGCTGCTGTTCCTCATCACCGCTCCTACTCCCCTGTGCTGAACTACGCGACCGCCCCTACTCAGCGGTGTGCAAGTCGACAAGCTAGTGCTCCGCACCGGTATGCCTCACCGGTAGGAAGACAGCACAGATCCACCGGTGCCTAGGCTGGTACTCATCACTGCTGTCACAGCTCGAGCTCAATGCCACAAGATCCAAAGGCAATGGTAATGCTTTCGCACTTCCCTTATACATTGTTCTTCGATTTTTATTCCCTTCTTCACTCATATAAGTATGAATGAAGCTTCCATCTGATTATTAATGAGATCATGAATACATCCCCGCGGTCGCTCCTTCTCTGATTCAGGCGACAGCACCGCCGCTTCCATCATCGTCCTCGCTCCACCAGATCCTCATCAAGATGGAGGAGGCCCCTAACAGGAGGAACGAAGTGGCCATCCTCACAGACCATGTATTTGTCCTCATCCTCAGCCGCCTCACCTCCTGCTCCTTGTGTAGCTGCAAGTGTGTCTGTCGCTCCTAGAATTGCCTCATCTCGAGATCCGAGTACTGTAAAGAGCTGCCCTAGATTCTCGCTGGATATTTCTACCACAGCTGGAAATGCAAACGCAACTTCACCAGCATCAATGATGAATACCCTCCTTGTCCTTCTTACCCTTCCCTATTTAGGATGTCGTGATCTCAGATTGCTCCTAGGGCCTTATCCTCTGCTGGTACTCTGGGTTTTGCTATGTTTTCTACAATCTGATGACTAAGAAATGGTTGCTACTACCGGGTAGCAACCATTCTTGTGGTTCAGCTCACTTGGGGTTTGATTCGATAGTCTCCTCGCACTTCCATGTGTTTGAATATGGGATCAACAATGATGACTCCTTAGGTGTCAATATCTACTCATCTAAAACTGGAGCATGGATCTTTAAAGAATCTAAATAGGGCGAGGGTATTATAGTATCCACATATGGGAAAGGTGTGTTTGTTAATGGTTTTATGCACATGCTGGAGTTCACCTAGATAGTTGCTATTGATATGGAGGGAAAGACATGGAAGAAAATTCATAGGCCAACTGGTGATGCAATCTCCATCCATGAAGCTCAGGGTCCGTTGTGTTTATGTACTACTAATACTTTGAATAGGTATGAGATTTCAATCTGGATCCTTGAAGACTATGGTACTAGTAAATGGACATTGAAGCGTAAGGTGACCACACTAGAGCTATTTGGAAAGAAGAATATTGAAATTGGTACCGAGGTTTGTGATGCGGCCAACTAAGTGATTGTAGTTCATCGAGAATGGAATTTAATTTTCCTTGTTGGGGAGGACAAAAGACTGCTTGCATATGACATGAACCGCAATAAAGTTCATGTCCTCCCTTCTCGGTCCATCGGCTATCCTAGAATTACTTGGAAACTATTATGTATGAGCGGTGGATCTCACTATCTTCCTTATGTTCCCTTGTTCATGGAGTCATTAGCAAAGCAGTAATGGTGCATATGTTGTATTTTGTTGTAATTACGTCATGCCTTGGTTCAGGTTGGTAGTTGTTTTGATTTTATATATAGGCCAATTTGGGCTTGGTAACTAAATGAATTGTGTGTTGAATATCATTAATTCTCCTGCTTTGTGCAGTAGCAGGAGTCTGAGTGGTTTTGAACAATTTTCCTGTATTAGCTAAGGGAGGAAGAAGATGGGTTCCATGGTACATTGCCTATGAATCTGAAGGAAGCTTTGCCTTGCAAGCAGGAGTGCCAATCTAAAGGAGTGGAGCACATCTACCTTGTTTTTGTTACGTAAGTCTGTAGGGAGTAGAACCTTTATTCTGGTATCTATGTACCACTTGTGTTAATTCATCAATTGACACAATTGTTATGTTATTGTCGATTGTTACTATAAAAAGTACTCTTCATTGTGGATATGATGAATGGTGTGTAATGATTATATCTGTATGGTGTGTGTTTAGTAAGTTATTAAGGCCTAGCTGAATTGGTAAATAAATTGTGAAAATCGGATGCCATCACCGCTGCTATTCATCTGATGAGTAGGAATCAATAGTGTATCACCGCCGAATCATTTAATAACTGACACCAACAAAAGGATCATCACGGGCGGATCGTACATCAATGTGATGCTGACCATGCCCTGTGACCAGGCGATTCATATATTGAAGCAACAATGATGTTTGCCTCGACACAAGTGGGTTGTGCTCCAATGCGACGTAAACAAGGACCTGATCATGGATGGATCATAAGCTAATACGATGGTATTAGTGTATACCCACACAGGCGGGTCAGGCCTCAATGTGATGGAATAAAGATCCGATCACGGACGGATCATAAGCCATGCGGCGGTGTTAGTGCATACCCACACAGGTGAGTCATGCTCCAATGCGACGGAAGTAAGGACCTTATCACAGATGGATGATAAGCCAATATGGCGGTGTAGTGCACACCTAGTCGATCTTAGATAGTGATGGTGAGGGCTATGACCATCATTGCGAATAGCTTACTGCCGAGACCAAAATGTGGCTATGATGGGGGTTACTACTAGAAATATCCACTTCTATGATGGAAATCTTAATGATGAATCTAAAACTATCATAGAATATCGCTTTTTATGACGAATATTTACGTTTCATCATAGATCAGTGGTGACGATCCTCCAACCCTCCCTATCTATGACAAAATCAGGCATCATCACGTGAAAGTGTCATAGAACAGCATAGGTTTCATCACAAAAAAGCCTCGCGTGCCTGTTCTTGCTCATCAATGACAATCCTCTTTAGAACTATGACTACCAGGGCTTCGTCATTGAAATAATTACACATCTGTGATGAAGTTTTTGATCTATAACGAATGTCACCTTGTCATAAATCTCCACACGGTCCATTCTCTATCCTGACGTGTACCTGTGGGACCTATAGTTACTCATCCATGACGCTTGCAATTCATCATAAAAGTCTCCACTCTATCCTTCTCCATCAGATGTGTACCTGTGGGACCCTTCTGCATCCGACCTATGGGACTAGATGTCCGACATGTACCAGTGGGACTTGCTGTTACTCATCCGTAATGCTTGCAATTTGTCATAAAAGTCTCCACTTGGTCCTTTCTCCATCCAACGTGTACCTGCGGGACCCTTCTACATCCGACCTATGGGACCAGACGTCCGATGTGTACTTGTGGGACCTACAATTACTCATCCATGATGCATGCAATTCATCATAAAAGTCTTCGCTCGGTCCTTTCTCCATCCGACGTGTACCTGTAGGACCCTGTTGCATCCGACCTGTGGGACCTAAAGGCTTATACATGCCACGTCTACTTGTGGGACCTTTCTCCATCTCCATCAGACCTATGGGACCTGACAACTTGCGTGTCACTTGTACCATGTGTGCCATCGGGGTTTAATTTCTCAAAAAAAGGTCTGATAGCTGGGAGTCGAATGTGAGATCTAGATCCAGGAATGGAACGTCTTTACCATTGCGCTAGATGCCCGGCTGTGCTGATATATCTTTGGAGACGCTATAGTGTCCTATTGGCTGTGTGGATGCCCTATAGGTTTGACCTAAATCGAATATCCCCTGCAAGTGGAAACAAATCTATGCCCACTGGACTTGCGATGGCGGTGGAGGTAGAGGATCCTCGGTCTGCTATGGTGGCTTAGGCATCCTTTTGGTGGCGTGGTGGTGCTATCCTAGTGGAGCATGGCGGCATTGGCATCCGCATGATCAGGTGTATGCCATGGTAGAGGCGCCTTGCAGCTGAGCCATGCTAGTTCATAGAACAAAGGTATGAGTACCTTCTTCTATGATTTTAGGTCTGAGTACACATGAAGAAAGGCTATTCTGTATGAATTTCAATTGAAATCAATGCTTTTGTCACACAAAAATAGAAAACTAGACTGTCCCATAGTATGATATGAACAAATGCACAGATTAGTGCTCTTGAACACTATATGCTTTGTTCTAATACTAGTTCTACCATTGTCCACCCAATGGTCTAAACTCTAACGGAGTTTGCATACTTTTGCTGCAACAGATGGACAGATCCTGGATTCCTAATGGGAGACCATTCTTGCCGACACTCACCAATGGAGTTGAAGAGTTCATCGAGTGGGTTAAACAAAAATTCTCGAAGCAAAAGATCCCTTGCCCGTGTACACAATGTCTTAACCAGGTGTATACAACTTGGCAGGAGGTGAAGGACCACTTACTTATGAACACAATGTCACCCACATACACCACATGGATTCATCATGGGGAAGAGGGAGGAGGTACTGACATTATTGAGCCATCAAATGTGCATGGATCTCATCATGATGGTTGGATTGCAAAGTGGAGGAGCAGGAGGATGGCAACAATAACATATTACCAGATTTTGATGATTTAGTTAAAAACCTGTTATCGCGGGGTCGAAACCACAGCAAGCATGTTTTTCAAGTCGGTGTCAGAGTACGGGGTCATCGGTGGCTCGGGTGGACTCAGGAACACAAGAATCACACAGAGAAGATGCAATGGTTTATCCTGGTTTGAGCCAATTTGGTCCCTATGTCGAGCAGCTGATGTTCCTTATACTCAAGGGCACCCAAAATCTAGGTGGTTACAATAGAGAGTAAAGGAAGGAAGTTTGGTAGGAGGTAAGCTTGGTGCTAATCCTAAGGTTGCCTCACCATTAGTGGAGTCTCCCCCTCATCGAAGAGGAAGGAGACAGCGGGATGCGATGGAAGAGGGGCTCTCGATGCCCCTCTCTAGGTTGCCTTGCTCTCGGTGCAGAGCGGAGGCAAATGGAATAGAATGGAGTGTCTGGTGATCAAACTAGGATCCTCTCCCCTTTAGGTCTGGCCTTATACCTTATATAATGAGATAGGTCCGATACAAGGTGGTTTGAGGGTTCAAGTCTATTGTCTATGTGCGTCGGAGTCTAGGAGGGCCTTGCAGCGGTGCGCCATGGACTATCGAGGTGTCTTGGAGCCAAAGAAGCCAAGGCGTCATTCGGCTACTCTATTTTGACACTCTGTGTGTCAGAGGGTGTCAGCTTGGACCAGCCTCCCCTAGGTGAGACCTTCTAGAGTCTTCTTGGTGGTGAAGGAGGTCAGCTCTAGGGGCTGACGCATGGGCCTAGAAGCCCCGAGCCCCCAAAGGCCATGGGAAGCTTTGTTTTCTTGTGTCACGCCCCGGATGTGACCCTATCAGAGGAGCAGTTGGCAAGGGCATGCCTAGGGAGCGACATCGAGGAGCCACTAGGCATCGATAGCCCAGGGCTTGTCTGCTTGCACCCGGGCCTTGGCTGGCATCATTAGCTCGGCAGGAGCCAGGGGCTAGGTCCAGATGTATCGTAGATCAGGAGCCCAAGGCTCAGGGAAGCCCCCAAGCCCTAGGTGGAAGCTACGGTCGATTTAGGCTCGGCCGGATCTCTTTGCCAAAGGGTGCACGTGAGCATGCTCGATGGAACCATTGGACCTGAGGCTTAACATACCTATATTTTAGGATCTCATCAAGAGCATCTAAGCCCTTCGTGGCCTCACCTGGCGTGATGGCGATGAAGGGTTGAATTCAATCTTCTAGTGACCAAACCCTCCTTAGCGGGGATGGCTTCCACTGGTGAGTGTGCTTTGCCCTACTAGGGGCCTTCTTCTCTAGTGTGATGGATGGTTCTCGGCTGTCGAGGCTGAGCGAAGATGACGCTGATCCCTTCTCGAGTCCATGTCACATGGGTCTTCAGCTTGAACGAGAGCTCGGTGGACTCATCTGGGAGTCGCTGACTATAGGCCAGAGGGTGCCCTCCTTTCTGATTAGAGCTCACCATGGGCCAGGTGATCAAGAGCGCTGGGCTCTGGATCAAGGCCATCTGATCATCCGAAGCTCCACGCCCTTCTGAGGGCTGTGATAACAGGTCCCGATCCTCTTAAGCTGGCCTTCTGGGGCTGACCCTTTGCAGCCATAGACCGAGGAAGTGGGAGCGCGCCGAGGCTTGGACAGAGGCCCTCGTTGGGCCCACTACTTAGCGGCTCCCGAACCAACTCTGGGGAGTTGGTTGGTTTTTGGGGGATGCGCCACCCGAGCGCCCATTGATCGGGGGGTCAGGCTGCTCCATTTGGGGAGCCGGTGTAGCCCTAGAGGCCATTGTGAGGCCTCCTTGCTAGTGAAGGGGTGGCTTCTAGGCGCGTCCCGTCTGCTAATGCCTTGCGTAGGCGGTAGATGGCGTCTAGGCCATCTTGCCTAGTGGAGGAATTATGACGCGTGCCCGTGCCCGCTCTGACATCAGGTCCACATGGAGCAGATCTGGTGGAGGAGGAGCCGCGACACTTGGTGCACGTGCATCCAAGCCATCGATGATAGCCTATAGGCCCCGGGGGAGGTGGATCCCCCAAGTCCCGTGAGGAGGCGTACTCGGAGTGGGCGGTGAGCGTGGGGAAAGTGGAGCGGGGACTTGACTCATTGCCAATGGTTCCCTAACTCCGCCTTTACTACATGGCCATCATCACGCAACCGCCTGGAGGCATGCTGTGGGATTGAAGGGACGCCTAGCCAGTTCCCTAGGGTCCTTTGTAGCCACTGAGGGCTGATCGGAGGGCCTGAAGCCACTCATAGCGCGCCGCCTTTGGCTATAAAGGGAGGCCCCCTGGGGCATGGCGTCTTCAATCCCTTCCTCTAGCCCCCTCTATTCTTCTTCCTCAGATCCATCTTCTTCGGTGGCGATGGCAGTGATGATGAAGTGCGACGCTTCCCTCCAAGTGAGCTTGGTGTTGTCCACTGGGCGACTGCTTCTTCGAGGGTGGAAGGACTCTAGCGAGGCAGCCCCCATAGCTACATGGGGTGGTGGGAGATATTCCATGGGGCTGCATGGATCCCGCTTCATGTAGGGTGGGGGCTACCGATCTTCTCTGGTCTTCATTCGTGGTGGGGTCGGTCAAGCCCCTGGAGGCCCTTGACCTAGGAGCCCAGTGGTGTGAGTCCCATGAAGGGGTCAAGGTGGCACTCTGTTGAGCCTCTTTCTGCAGGATCCCCCCACACACACCTAAAGTAGGTCTAGGGAGGCAGGCCCCCTGACGTGGTAGGTCAGCTTCCACAACTAGCATCCCTCCCCCTCCCTGAGTAGGAGAGGAGATCATCATGGGGTCGGGGGGCTGACCCTGTGCTGAGTAGAAGCGGTTTTTGCTGCCATATATTGTAGTCGGGTCATTCCCAATTGATGAAATGAAATTACTTTCATGTGTAATCCCATTTTGCTCTTGAGTCATGCTTAGAGACTTGATCCTTCATTGGGTTGGGCTGTTACAATGATGGCCTCATTGGCTAAAATCACCGCACCGTGCTGCTAGCAGGTAAGTCCATGAGAACCCTGTGTTTACAGTCGTTCCATGCCCCTATCATGTCCCCAGAGGGGAGATCCTTGGCTTCCTGACTGAGCCACTATTATAGTTCCTGAGCCCGTCTATCAGCACTCGAGGGCTTGCTACCTCCCTCGTTGGGTCACTACGAGCAGCTCTAGTTCAGTACTCGGGCATCGCTCGTCCGGACGGCTAGGGAGCTTCTGAGCGCACTGGCTACAGCCACGTGGGCTCGTCTCCTGAGCGTCCCTTGCACTTTTAGTTGCTTCAAGCAACCTTGAAGTCTAGTGGGCCAGCCTTGAACCCTCGGTGATGCCGCTTCTAGGGCCCCCCCAGACCGGCATGCGGTGGGGTGGAACGATCCGATGAAGGATTGGGAGATAGGTAGATAGCTGCAAAGAAAAAATGGAATGGACACAAGAGAGGGGAAAGAAGACATAGATGGTGACGCGATGGTCAGGGCTGTTCCATTAGCGCCTTGCTGATCTTTTGTTTGCTCCATCCATCCCTTCCTCTCCTAGCTCGGGGGCCTTCTACAGTCCTCCTTCAGAAAAGGTCAGCAAGTGGCTAGCTCAGTCGATCCTTTGGTGTAGCCGAGCCATCGCTGGGATGGCTCAGGTCAAGGAAGACAGCAAAATAGAGCAAATAGAGGTAAGTGAAGTAAGAGGGTTGGGAGGATAGGACTTATCTTGGTTTTTGTTGTTGGAGAGGTAGTCCAGTGAAGGAGGTCGGCAGGCGGGCCATGGCTTGGGAGGCATCACTTCAGGGTGGATGGCTCGGCAATGGCTTTCCTTCATGGGGAAAGGTCGGAACTCACCTCAATTGGGTCAACCCCTTCTAGTGGGCTGAGCGCCTAGATGGAGGGGCCAGCTGAGCCACCGCTGTCGCTAGAAGTCTTCACCGCCTTGCTGATGCTCTATCGGTCGAGCACCGCCGCTGCCTTGGTTGCTTCCTCTGCCGGCGCCCTTCCTGCATCATGGCCAGGGCTGCTAGGAGCACAGGGGGTGACGAGCATGGCTGCTTAGGCGACGTAGTCTTATTTGCAGTAGTAGACTTGCTCGAAGCTACCCTCGATGGTGATGACCCTCTTTGGGCCAGGAATCTTGAGCTTGAGGTAGGTGTAGTTGGGGACGGCCATGAACTTGGCGAAGCACGGTCTACCAAGTAGGGAGTGGTAGACACCGGGGAAGTCAACAATCTCTAAGGTGAGTGGCTCCTTGCATAAGTTGTCTAGCTGGCTGAAGGTGACATTGAGCCGGATGCGCCCGAGGGGTACGGCTTCCTTCCCTGGCACGATCCTATAGAATGGCGCCTTGCTGGGGCACAGACTGCTCTGAGGGATGCCCATCTTGTTGAGGGTGCTGTCATAGAGTATGTTGAGGCTATTGCCCCTGTCCATCAGTACCTTGGTGAGGCGTGTGGTGCCCATGATTGGGCTAACCATGAGCGGGTAGCGCCTAGAATGAGGGATGCGATCAGGGTGATCTTCTTGGTCGAATGTGATGGCCGTTTGGGACCACCAGAGCTATGTCGGGGCGGCAAGGGCATGGACGGCATTCACCTCCTGCTCGGTGATGCAGCGCTACGGTGGCACTAATACACCTAGGAGCCCCAAAGATCATGAGGCAGCGCTTGGCTTCGAGGAACTCATTGTCTTCCTCCTAGGCCATGTCCACCAGGTCACCAGATTTCGGGGCAGGCTTTTTGGCCTTGCCCTGTTGGCCAAGGGTGCTATGGATGTAGCCCTTCATGGTGGCATAGTCCTTGAGAAGACGCTTTGCCTGCCCCTCGTGGAATGGGTAGGGGGAGTCAAGCACCTTCTAGAAGTGTTCCGGGCATGCAGCGCGCCCGTGGGGTTGAGGTCTAGCGACGCGGTTAGCTACAGTGACCATCTCCTCCCTGTGGCGCTTTTGGTCCTTGTTCCACTGTTGTGGCATTCGCTGGGACGAGGCGGGATCGTTGGTGCCATCACCACCATCGAGATGGCCGGCGACCTTGGATTTCCCGTTGAAGTTGGCCTGGACGGCCTCGTCTCGTGGTGGTGTACTAGGTAGCGACATCCATGAGATCCCGCGTCATGCGCTGGGTCTAGTGACTGAGTGCGTGGATGAGTGCCTCGTAGGTCATGCCGCAGATGAAGGCGTTGATCACATCAGCGTTGGTAATGTTTGGGACCTCAATGCGCTTCTTAGAGAAGCGCTAAATGTACTCCTAGAGGGTCTTGTCGGTCCTCTACCTGTAGTTGTGGAGATCCCAGGAGTTCACCGGGCGGGTATAGGTACCCTAGAAGTGGTCGATGAAGACCAAACGGAGATCGCCCCAACAGCAGGATGCTGCTAGGCTCGAGCTACTCAAGCCAAGCCTTGGTTGAGCTTGATAGAAGCAGGGGAAGGTACTGGATGGTGAAGTCATCATCTGACCCCCGGCCTCCATGGTGAGGTGGTAGTCCTCTAGCCAATGGTCCGGGTTGGTCTCACCATTGTACTTGGAGATGTGCGTCGGTGGTCGAAAACACCTAGGGTAGGGGGTCACCCGGATCGCTGCCCCAAACGCTAAGGGGCCAAAGTGATCTACGACAGGGGCCCCGCCCCATCGCTAGGGGTATAGAACTATGCCTAAGCATGGCACCTGGCCTTGATGGTGTCGTATAGAACAACACTAGATCATGCAGGGGGACGCCGAGGAGAAAGGTCGTGCCTTCGCTCCCACCGAGGCTTGGTGCCCTGGGTCTGCGGTCGGTCGGAGCTATTACCGGAGGTGTCACCGCTGCTCCCCACCGCCTGTAGGGTGTGAGCATCGAAGTGCCCCCTATTGGTAGTGGCCATCATCTAGGACCATCGGGAGAGCACGGTGTGGTGCCAAGAGGCTAAACTCTCACCCATTGCTCGAGGGCGACACGGAGGAGCTGCTTTGCCTCGTTTAGCCACTTGTTGGTCTTTGGGTCCGGCGTGTCGGAGATGTCTTCAAAGCAGCAAGCGGCGGCCACCATGTTGTACGTCATGCGGTGGAAGCAGTGGCCATTAGGAGCCCCTATGTGGGCATCGTCATCATCGCCGAGAGGGTACACGATCTACTAACATGCAAAGTCCTGCCTTTTGCACTCGAGCTCTGCCTTGGCGGCCTCCAAGTCCACCTGCCGAGCGTGCAAGCGGTCCGCCTTCTCCTAAAGGTAGGCCACATGGATACGAGGACTCTAGTCCTGTGGCATGAGCCCAAGCACCTCCTTAGCAAGATCATCGCCATCGACATGGTAGCACATGTGCGAAGGGGCATCGGAGTCGATGTTGTCAAAGTCATACTCTGGTCCATTCCCCGAGAGGACGTCGAGAAAGGCACGGAGTGAGGGGATGTCAGTCCCTGCTATGCCAGAGAGGATGATGCTCTGAGTGCCTCATGACTGATGAGGTGTTCTAGCTCTAGCTAGAAGGATGCCGCCATTCTGTATCCTAAAAAGTAGGTCCAGGAGGTAGTACCAGAAGCGATCAGGCGACATGAGCACCTCACCGATGGTGATCTAGTGGTGGATGTTGGCAAGCATGTAGAACATCTGGTGGCAGTCCAACATGGTGGGGCTCGGGCCTAGACCGTGCCAAATGTGATGGGCCAGATCCTCGAGATTTGCTCCTAAGAGTCCTGGCAGAGGAGGCGGCACTAGGGGCTCGTTACCCACTGGTGCAACCCCATGAAGTGGACAAAGCTCACCATGGCAGTTGGCGATGTAGGCTAGGCTCCTAAAGTTGAGGACCTAGCCCAGAGCGAATGCGCCAGCTACAATCGAGAACTCACCAAGGAAGCAAACATCATCGTCTAGGGTGGTGCCGCTTGCTCTGGCGATGAGGCAGGTGGCTTCGGCCACCATAGAGCCAGAATCGCACTTAACGCTGCCCCCCTACCTAGCGTGCCAGCTGTCGTAGGGTCAAAACCATGGCAAGTATGTTGCTTGAGTTGGTGTCGAGTACGGGGTCTCCGGTGGCTCAGGTGGACTTAGGAACACAAGAATCACACAGAGAAGATGCAATGATTTATCCTGGTTTGGCTCAATTTGGTCCCTATGTCCAGCAGCTGATGATCCTTATACTCAAGAGCACCCAAAATCTAAGGGGTTACAATAGAGTATAAAGGAAGAAACTTTGGTACGGGGTTAGCTCGATGCTTCGGTGAAGTCTCCCCCTCGTCAGAGAGGAAGGAGACGGAGGGATGCGGTGGAGGAGGGGCTCTCAGTGCCCCTCCCTAGGTTGCCTTGCTCTCAGTGCTGAGCAGAGGCAGATGGAATGGATTGGAGTGTCTGCTGATCAAACTAGGATCCTCTCCCCTCTAGGTCCAACCTTATCCCTTATATAATGAGAAAGGTCAGGTACAAGGCGGTTTGAGGGTTCTAGATTATGGTCTACATGCGTCGGAGTCTAGGAGGGCCTTGCAGCGATGCACCATGGACCATCGAGGTGTCTTGGAGCCAAAGAAGCCTTTGCGTCGTCCAGCTGCTATGTTCTGACACTCTGGGTGTTAGAGGGTGTCAGCTTGGACCGGCCTCCCCCGGGTGAGACCTTCTAGAGTCTTCTTGGTGGTGAGGGAAGTCTGCTCCAGGGGCTGACGCACGATCCTAGAAGCCCCCGAGCCTCTGGAGGCCATGGGAAGCTTTGTCTTCTTATGTCATGCCTCAGACATGACCCTATCAGAGGAGAAGTTGGTAGGGGCATGCCTAGGGAGCAACGCCGAGGAGCCCCTAGGCATCGGTAGCCTAGGGCTTGTCTTCTTATGCCCGGGCCTTGGCTGGCATTGTTAGCCGGACAGGAGCCAGGTGCCGGGCCTGGAGGTGTCATAGATCGGGATCCCAAGGCTCGGGGGGAGCCCCCGAGCCCTAGGCGGAAGCTATGGTCGAGTCAGGCTCGGCTAGATCTCTTTGTCAGAGGGTGCGCGCGAGCATGCCCGATGGGCATAACCCCTGAGCCCCGAGTGATCCTGAAGGGGTCGGTCGGGGGGTCTTCTTTGTTGCAGAACCAACCAATTTATAAGAGTACAAGTACAATGGCATCCCGCAAGTGGTTGCACTATCATACTTGAACCCATATAAACCCGGTAGTCCGTCGAGTACCACGACGGGTCTCGATAAACGATTTACAACAACTAAGATCGTACATGATTCAACATACATGCCACATATTACATAAAGTTCACAGATACATTTTCATCATCAGAGTATGAAACCAGTTATTACAAACCGAGTTTGATAGATAAAAGCAGAAGCAAATTAAGTTTGAAAGTAAAGTTCCCAACATAGTTTAGTACAGTGCCAAAATACGATCACGGTCCACAAAAGCATGTAGAAGGATTAATAAGAAGCCTGCCCAAGGCTTACTCCTCATCCACAGCGGGATAGAAGCAACTCTTGCAATAACCATGATACACAGTGCCATCTGCAACATGGGAAATAAAACCCTGAGTACGAGAAGGTACTCAGCTAGACTTACCCATCATAAACCAGAAATAAAATGACTCCAAGGATTATGCAAGGCTGTATAAGTGGGGATAGCTTGACAACATTTTGCATAAAAGCAATTAACTTAGCTATACAATTATGGTTCTAATATCAGGTTAATTATAACTATCCATCTCTAGATTAGCAACTATCCTATGCCAAACATGTGGTATATCCATTTAAAAGCATACAATAGTAACCATAGCAGGTATTGCAATTCCATAATCATCCGAACCATCATGTTCCATAGCACAGTTACTACGATGTTGGGACTAGCCAAGTTTCTCACTATCCGGGAGAGACGGCGATTCGAATCGATTTCAACCAGCTGGGAATTTATTCCTAACACAAACCAAGGCATACCGCGTGAAAGCAGCCTTCGGTCACCTTTGGTACAACTTAGGTACACATTTCGTGGGTCCATACCGTGCCGCACAATCTGGGACACCAGATGCCAGGACGTTCAGGCCTAGCCTGCCCTTGGTCTCAGTCTGATCGCCCCCCGCAAGGAGCGCACAACAGAACAGGTCCCGGCCTGAGTTGAGCTACTCGGCTTCGCGGTCGGAACGAGTTATTCGGCCAGCTAAGTGATAGACATGCGTTCAATCTTGTCAGAAGCACCAACAACGGTACGGTCCTTAATCGACACAGATGGGGATAGATCCACACCCAAGACCTCCATGTCTTGTTGCTTCTCTATCAACATCCCGCCCGGTCTCCATTTACTTTACCCCATGGTTCTTTTCCACGATAGCAAATATAGTCAACCGTGCTTCGGTATCCACCTATATCTCGCAGGTGACAAGAAATCACCCGACTTCTACCGGTCTAAGCAGGGCTAAGCATATATTCGATCCTGGACCTATACAGGGTGAAAGGGTATATATCTGGACAAGGTAGTTCCATGCATCAAGTGTTTCCATTCAACTCTTATAACCTAATGCACCAATCATAAGTACTTAAGTAATCATTTGTAAATTATTAGGAGACTTATAATGCTCCGGGGCTTGCCTCGCAGAAAGGAAATAGGGCGGTGGTCAGGACACTCCAGAAGCTCTTTAGGATTTTGCTCCTCGCCTTCGGGAGCTGCGACTTGAGGATTCTCCTGCTGGTCCCCTTCCTCTACTTTGTTGAATTCCAGCAACGTTATTTCTTCCTCCGATCCTAGATGCATGAATATGGCATAAGATATTGCGAATGCATACATGCGTACAAGTATAAAATAATGACACATGACGAATGCATTCGTATAAGTATTCTTAACAGCATGGTGTTAACAAATGCATCATATTTTACCGAGTAGGTGCATATCTCGTCTTGATTACTTAATCAAACACATTAACAAATCATTCACTACACACAAAACAGCAGCTGCTTGTTTTACTTATAACTGAAGTTCTATTTATCCAAATGCTGTCATATTAGACTTTCTGAAAAGCTTAAAAAATTGTATACAACTCTTATTTAATCACCAAAAGCTAATTCACACTTTATCTTGACCAAAAGAGACAATCAATCCAGCGCTGTCCAGAAATTGCAGAGAGCAAGCAATTCGGAACTGCTAACTTTAAACAGCTATAAATCCTAAACCGTTTGACCTATGGCTCTGAAATTTTAACACAATATAGATGAAGAAGTTACCTACAACTTTGTTATTAACCATTTTTACAGCAACCATCATTTTGACTACGCAACATTCTAAACCACAGAATCGGTCCAAAAACTCTTCTCTCCCGAATTATAAAGCAACGATATTTCTATTGCATATAAACATTCCAAATTTGACTTCACCAATCATACCAACAGTACAAGGACATCAATTACACTCAAGAAAACATAATGGCCATGCCCAAACTATTTATTTAAATGCCTTTATCAATTTACTAAGATATTGAGGTTAAATAATAAACATATACCAAATGTGCATCATAATTTCTCAGAAAATTACAGTGGCTAGCTAGTGCCACCAATAGACTACTGTAAAAGTTTCATGTCATTTTACCAAGTAAAACATCCTATACAAAAATGACAAGGCAGCAAGGCTTGAAATAGCATAAATAGAAAACCCTATTGAAAAGTGTCAAGCAACAGATTTCCTATTTTTCTTAGCATCCATATACTACTAGGATAACCTCCAAAAAATTTCATGAATATTGGATTCCTAAATAATTTATAAAAATTCATACCAGGATTACCTATTTATAAAAGAAAAATCTATAACTACAAATATGTGCATGCATTGGTCCTCAAATTTTTATCAGAGGTCATACATGTCAAGAATAGCTTACCACAAAAATTTCATAATTTTTTGAGCACAGGAACTCTAGATATAAAATAAACAAGTTTGCATGCATTCAAAAACACATTTCAAATCTCCATTTAAATCTTCTAAAATTTCTACTGTAAGTGCAAGGATCATATTTTTCTTAAATACTACACTTCCTAAGGAACACTACGAAATTTAGGTCACAAATTTATGATCTACACAGCTCCACTTATACATTTTCAAAGTTGCACATAACATAGGAAACAAATGCACTATCTTTCTGCCCTATAGTCACTGGCAACTGGGGTCCACCGGGTAGTCGGACCCGCGCGTCATAGGCACCAAAAGCAGGGGAGGCGGCGCTGCTCGACGGATCGGCTGGTGTTCGCAGACGGCGAGCGTTTCCGGCGACGGGACCGACGCAACCATGACCTACATGACCTCACGCACCTATTGAGCCAGCAAGCTGGACCTATTGCCGGAGCTAGGCACGACAGCGGCGTTCATGGCGGCTCGGCGGAGCGGGATGACGGCGCTACGCCAGAGCCGGTCGAGACAACGCCAACCAAGGTTCGGCCTAGGTTCTACCGAATCTGGCGATGCTAGCTCAATCACTGTCACGGTGAATTGTGGTCGGAGGCGGTGCGGCTACGACGACGAAGTGTGGTGGTGGGGCACCGGCGAGGACCGCGCGCAGCATTGAAGCTTACCGTGCGCTCTTGGCTAGCAAGGCAAGTGCGGTGGGACGGTTTGAGTACCACGGCACTGCTGCGGTGGCGGAGGAGTGGTGAGACACGGCGCAAGCGAGCGGGGTGGCCGGCAATGGCGACGGCGTGAGCTCGGCGCTGCTGCGGGCGAACGCTACGGCGACGGAGTAGGCCAGAAAACTAAAATGCGAGCGCGGGGATGGAGCGGGCGGGCGTTGGGGTGATAAGGGCGTGCTCTGGCCCAACGCTGCCTGGCTGCTCAGAGCAACGGCGACGCGCGGCTTCATCGCGTCCACATGGCGGCCAGCTCCTGTGCGCCGGTCGGCCACTGAATGTTGATTCAGATCAGCTAACACAGCCCGAACCGAGCCTGACGACGTAACTTCAAGCTGCTAAATCTCCTAGCCCATAGCTTTTTAGTGCAAACACCCTAAACCTAATTTGTAGACCTAGGTACCAGCTCCAATTACTCTTAAATAATCATGTGCTAATTCTCAACCATTACTGAGAAAAATCAATCCAAAGTCGAGCTTGCCAAACTGTCAATCGAAATGACTTAGAAGAATTTTGCTAAGTGTTGAAAACAGTGCATTGTTGATTTTTGTGGGCTCAAAAAGACTAAGCTATGCACCTCATTATCTCATGACCCAAAAATAAAAGTTGTTCCCCATATCAAATACTACAACTTTGCTTTAGTGACTACATACATGCAAAGTCTCTAGCATCTAGTTCAAACTTGGTCAGACCTATTACATTCAAATGATGACTTGTACTTGAATTATGACTTAGTGACCAATTTATCCCTAGCCATGAATACCAAAGTTGTTCATAATGATACTCTAAACATGTTTAAGCTATTTGTAAGGTCACACTATCATTTCATACATTAGTTGCCCATAAAGCTTTTCAGGTCAACACACAGCATCACTTAAGTACTTGATCATGAAAAGTGACCTTCATGAACAATGTTCCATTGGTTATCCTAAGTGTATCTAATATGTTTTAGTGACTCACATCAACCATTTACATGTATTCACTAATGATCATGTGCATACATACAAAGAAAAATAAAATAACAAGCAATGTTGCATATGTTTCAATCACATGTTTATATTGTAAAAGCTTAAAGATGAATGCTTGATGATCATGCTCATGCAATGCCAGTCAAATTATGCAAGGCTAACACCTAGGGTGTTACAGCCCCTCCCCCTTATAAAAATCTTGTCCCGAGATTTGCAAGACCTACCATTCTTAAAAAAAGGCGGGATACACTTCTCGTAAATAATCCTCTCGTTCCCATGATGCATCTTGTTCACTGTGATTGTTCCACACCACCTTATAGAACTTAATAATCTTACTCCGTGTTACTCTTTCCAACTCCTCTAATACTCAAATTGGCTTTTCTTCATAGGTCAAATCCGATTGAAGCTGCACGTTGGTGGGTGCAATAGCTTCTTTAGGTACTCGAAGACATTTCTTCAACTGAGAAACATGGAAGACATCAAATATTGCACTCATCTCTGGTGGAAGTTGTAACTTATAAGCGACATTTCCTTTTCGTTCCACAATCTTGTATGGCCCTACACATCTAGGTGAAAGCTTCTTTTTCATCCCAAATCTCTTCACGCCTTTCATGGGTGATACTTTCAAGTACACATAGTCACCCACTTCAAAAGTCAGTGGTCTTCTTCTTTTATCGGCATAACTCTTTTGTCTCGATTGAGCTGCCTTCATATGCTGTTGGATCACACGCACTTGCTCTTCAGCTTCATTGACAAAGTCAATACCAAAGTATCTCCTTTCACCGGGCTCAATCCAATTCAACGGAGTTCTGCATTTTCGGCCATACAAGGCTTCAAATGGAGCCATCTTGATACTTGCTTGATAACTGTTGTTATAGGAGAACTCAGCTAAAGGTAACCATTTCTCCCATGAACCTTTTGAAGATATAACACAAGCTCTAAGCAAATCCTCTAGGATTTGGTTTACTCGCTCTGTCTGTCCTGAAGTTTGTGGATGATATACAGAACTTCTGATTAGCTTGGTTCCCAAAACCTGGTGTAAGTGCTCCCAGAAACGAGCTATGAACTGTGGTCCTCGATCTGAGATTATAGTCCTGGGTACTCCATGTAGTCTCACGATCTGGGAAACATATATCTTAGCGTATTTCCCAACTATATACCGTGTGTTCACGGGTAAAAAATGTGCTGACTTGGTGAGATGATCAACAATAACCCATATTGAATTGTGACCTTGTGGTGTCATTAGAAGGCCTATGATAAAGTCCATACTGATTTCTTCCCATTTCCAACCTGGGATAGGCAATGGCTGAAGTAATCCGACAGATTTCATATGAACAACTTTTACTCGACTGCAGTTATCGCACCTAGCGACATAGGCTGCGATCTCTTTCTTCATCTTAGTCCACCAAAAACAGGTTTTCAAATCTTGGTACATCTTACTACTACCCGGATGGATAGACAATTTGGACGAGTGAGCTTCATCTAAAATTTGGTTCCTCAGCTCACGGTCTTTTGGTACCACAAGTCGGTCCTCAAACCATAACACACCTCTTTCATCCAATCTGAAATGCTTGGTCTCTTGCTCTTGCATTTTTCTCTTGATGTGACTTATTCCTACATCTGTCTGCTGCAACTCTATGATTTTGCTCTCAAGTGAACAACTGATCGTGATATTGTGTAGTACAGCAGGGTGTAACAAGTTGAATCCATCATCCAATAATGCTTCCATAGTGTTGCAATGAGACTTTCGACTGAGTGCATCTGCTACTACATTAGCTTTTCCCGGATGGTAATGCACTTCCAAATTGTAATCCTTAATCAGCTCTAACCATCTTCGTTGTCTCATGTTCAGCTCTGGTTGGGTAAAGATATACTTGAGACTTTTGTGGTCAGTATATATATGGCATACATTGCCCAACAAATAATGTCTCCATATCTTTAATGCATGAACAACTGCTGCAAGTTCTAAATCATGTGTGGGGTAGTTGACTTCATTCTTTCTCAATTGCCGAGAAGCATATGCAATAACTCTTCCTTTTTGCATAAGCACACACCCCAAACCTATTCCCGATGCATCACAAAATACATCAAAAGGCTTTTCAATGTCTGGTTGTGCTAGCACAGGTGCTGTAGTCAATAGAGTTCTGAGGGTGTGAAAAACTGCTTCACATTCTGGTGTCCATTTGTACTTCTCATCTTTCTGAAGTAGTCTGGTCCTTGGCTTAGCTATCTTCGAGAAATCTGGAATAAAACGACGATAATATCCTGCTAACCCTAGAAAACTCTGAACTTCATGAACCGAAGTTGGTGCTTTCCAATCCATGACCTCTTGTACTTTTGATGGGTCTACAGAGATTCCATCCCTTGATAAGATGTGACCTAAGAAAGGTACCTTGCTCAACCAAAATTCACACTTACTAAACTTTGCGTATAGCTTATGCTCCCTCAATCTGGATAGGACAATCCTCAGATGCTCTTCATGATCTGACTCATTTTCCGAATAAATTAATATATCATCGATAAACAAGACCACGAACTTGTCAAGCTCGGGCATGAATCCTGAATTCATCAGGTACATGAAGTAGGCTGGAGCATTTGTTAGTCCAAAGGACATAACCAAATACTCATATAAGCCGTACCTAGTAGAGAAAGTAGTTTTAGGTATGTCCTCTGGTCTGATCTTTATTTGATGGTAGCCTGACCTCAAGTCAATTTTGGAGAATACCTTTACCTTCGCTAGCTGATCAAACAAGATGTCGATGCAGGGCAACGGGTATTTGTTCTTGATGGTCACAGCATTGAGTGGTCTATAATCTACACACATTCTCAGTGACTTGTCCTTCTTTTTCACAAACAATGCTGGACATCCCCACGGAGATGAGCTAGGTTGGATAAGACCCTTGTCCAATAGATCTTATAATTGAACCTTAAGTTCTGCTAACTCATTGGGTGGCATTCTATAGGGCCTTCTTGATATGGGTGCTGTACCTGGCACTAACTCAATCTTAAATTCCACCTCCCTATAAGGTGGTAAGCCTGGTAATTTCTCTGGAAATACATCCGGAAACTCACAAACTATGGGGATATCACAAAGTGTGGTGGTTTGGATAGCACAAGCTAAATGTTGGAGTTCAAAATTGCGGGAGAGTGGTACTAGAAAAGCATTCCCTCTCGTGGGTTCTCTCAACATAATAGTACGGGTGCTGGTGTCAATGAGAACACCATGATCCTTCATCCAATTCATGCCTAAGATTACACTTATCGATAACCCCGGCAATATTATCAAATCTGTTGTATACTCCCTCCCTTGTATAGAGATGAGCATGTTTTTGACTATCTTTTTGGTAGAAATAGTACCCCCTGCTGAACTTATATTATAACCCCCTTTGCTTACTTCAATTATTTCCTGATCATGCCTAGATGCGAATGCTTGACTCATAAAGGAATGAGAAGCTCCCGAATCAAATAAAACAACAGTGGGATGCTTGTTGACGAGAAACATACTAGCCGTGACAACTTCTCCAGTGGGCACTTCCTCAACCGTGGTATAATGCACGTATCCCGGACGTACCCTTGTGTTCGCCTGTCTCTGATTGTTCTAATTTGGGTTGCCATTCTTCTTGGGGTGGGGGCATTCCTTGGCCCAATGACCCATTTGGTTGCAGTTGAAACATGGCTAATTATTCCTAGGTCCTGTGGAGCTCCCCTGACTGCCAGTCCCTTTTGGTAAGGCAATAGTGAATGCCTTATGGAATGGTTTCTATGGTCTGCTATTCTGAGCTTTAGGTGGTGGTGGCCTAAACTTGGATGTAGGTGGACAGAATTGTGGCCTAGCTGTGATAGGTGCTCTTGCATGGGAAGATCCGGAGGCACCTGCCTCAAATGCCCTCTTGTGACTCTTAGCAGCTGCATGCATATTATTGTGATTTTCCTGGGTCAGAGCATCACTAATAAACTCGTTGTATGTGGCACACCTAGAATTGGCCATGGTCTTCATCAGTTTGGTACCCAGACCCCGCTTGAAACTCTCTATCTTCTTCTCCTCAGTATCCACAAAACCTAGAGCATACCTGGACAGGTTGTTGAATGCGTGCATGTATTCTGTGAGAGTCTTCGTTCCCTGAGTGAGCCTCATAAATTCAGCCGCTTTCATGCGCATTAGGCCTGGGGGAATATGATGTCCCCGAAAAGCCAACTTGAACTGCTCCTAGGTCACTCGCGCATTAGCAGGCAGAGAGGACAAGAAATGTGTCCACCAGATCCCTGCTGGTCCTTGCAGCTGATGAGAAGCATACTCAGCTTTTAGATGCTCGGTGACTCTTAGCAAGCAAAACTTCTGCTCAATGGTGTTGAGCCACTCGTCAGCCTGTAGTGGTTCCTCAGCCACCTTGAAGATAGGAGGCTTTGTATCCAGAAATTCCTTAAATGTACTGTGCTGATTTTGCTCGGCCCCTGGTTGCTGTGGGTGGCCACGAGCGGTGTTCTATGCAATGAGGCGCAGAGCTTCTTCCATTGTCCTTTGGCTCCCCAAGAACTGAGCAAAGAACTCCTGAGCAGACGACGGCGGTGGTGGTGGTAAGTCATCACCATTGCCATCATGACTGCTACCAGCTCCTGCTCGGGTGCGCGTCATCTGCGAAGTTGCAACAATAAGCGATTATTGGTTGATGTCACAAGATTGCAGATCAATTTATAATCATGCCAAACTGAAATTACTGGAGAAAATTCTCAAATTCATAATAAAAACAGAGGCATAACAATTCATTCTTGCAACATGACACCACCAACTTTATCACTTATCGGACTCGCACCGTGTTATCATACTAGTCACTAGGTGACTCTAATCTTCATTAAGATCGCTGTCGAGGTCGGAGATACGATCATCCTCATTCTCTGGCTCCACTTCTTTCTCGTCTCAGCCATCATCTTATATTAACATTTCTGGATCTTCGTCTTCCTTACTAAGGATCGGGTGCAGTTGGTTGTTCAAATTATGCACCTCATGCTGAAAACCCATCACTACATGCTAGGCCCGTGCAGGCTGCTGGCTCAAGTCCCTTTATTCTAGTGATAGAGGGGCGGTTCATGGTACCCCGCAAAGTGCAAAACTCTCACAACAGGGTAGGTGTTCCGAAAACCATCAGGAACTTCTCACTTCCAACTGGTGCTGCCATCGGTACTATCAACATGTACACTTTTGTAAGACAAGACCATAATGGATAAGAGTTACATAACCAAGTAAGAAATTTATAAGGGGAGGAATAATATAATTATTTGAATGATAATTATCATGATGCATGCTCGTTCCGTACGTCCTCACAAACTTAGGAAAAAATTTGTTTCTAGCGGTAGACACGGTGGCATACATACGTTCTCTCATATATAGCGTAACTAGTCGAGCTACATGTTTCGTTGTTAGTGTACATGCATAAGAATTTTATTTTAGCCCAAACCCATAATGAAATATGCAGAATGTAAATTTAAATACTTCCATATATGTATACCCATACATATACTTCCGTATCAAACTACCCGATAATAGTTTAAACCCACAATTAAATACGCACCATATACACATGCAAGCATGCATACATAGCCGTACCAAAGCTAACTCTCCCCGACCGCACGCTCACATCTTGCGGTCATGTCACCCATCATCTTACCTTGGCGTAGAGGCATTTGATCCATACATTACCATTCAAGTGAATGGCATCCATACAATAGCACGCCGTATGGACGACGAAATAAAAACCCCCATGTTAGTACTTAAATAGCCACCTAATAGTCCTTAATTTGGGCATAAGGAAAGTGATCATTGGCACACTTTAGATTTCAAATACCTATTATATAGCTATCAGTTGCTAGAGAAGGGTTTTTTGGAAAACAAAAAATTTTGTTTTAAATACACATGTGACAATTACCGTTGAATCTTGCTCTGATGCCAGCTGTCGCAGAACCGACCAATTTATAAGAGTACAAGTACAATGGCATCCCGCAAGCGGTCGCACTGTCATACTTGAACCCATATAAACCCGGTAGTCCGTCGAGTACCACGACGGGTCTCGATAAACGATTTACAACAACCAAGATCGTACATGATTCAACATACATGCCACATATTACATAAAGTTCACAGATACATTTTCATCATCAGAGTATGAAACCAGTTATTACAAACCGAGTTTGATAGATAAAAGCGGAAGCAAATTAAGTTTGAAAGTAAAGTTTCCAACATAGTTTAGTACAGTGCCAAAATACGATCACGGTCCACAAAAGCATGTAGAAGGATTAATAAGAAGCCTGCCCAAGGCTTACTCCTCATCCACAGCGGGATAGAAGCAACTCTTGCAATAACCATGATACACAGTGCCATCTGCAACATGGGAAATAAAACCCTGAGTACGAGAAGGTACTCAGCTAGACTTACCCGTCATAAACCAGAAATAAAATGACTCCAAGGATTATGCAAGGCTGTATAAGTGGGGATAGCTTGACAACATTTTGCATAAAAGCGATTAACTTAGCTATACAATTATGGTTCCAATATCAGGTTAATTATAACTATCCATCTCTAGATTAGCAACTATCCTGTACCAAACATGTGGTATATCCTTTTAAAAGCATACAATAGTAACCATAACAGGTATTGCAATTCCATAATCATTCGAACCATCATGTTCCATAGCATAGTTACTACGATGTTGGGACTAGCCAAGTTTCTCACTATCCGGGAGAGACGGCGATTCGAATAGATTTCAACCAGCTGGGAATTTATTCCTAACACAAACCCAGGCATACCGCGCGAAGGCAGCCTTAGGTCACCTTTGGTACAACTCAGGTACACATTTCGCGGGTCCGTACTGCGCCGCACAATCTGGGACACCAGATGCTAGGACGTTCAGGCCTAGCCTGCCCTTGGTCTCAGTCTGATCCCCCCCGCAAGGAGCGCACAACAGAACGGGTCCTGGCCTGAGTTGAGCTACTCGGCTTCGCGGTCGGAACGAGTTATTTGGCCAGCTAAGTGATAGGCATGCGTTCAATCTTGTCAGAAGCACCAACAATGGTACGGTCCTTAATCGACACAGACGGGGATAGATCCACACCCAAGACCTCCATGTCTTGTTGCTTCTCTATCGACATCCCGCCCGGTCTCCATTTACATTACCCCATGGTTCTTTTCCACGATAGCAAATATAGCCAACTGTGCTTCGGTATCCACCTATATCTCGCAGGTGACAGGAAATCACCCGACTTCCACCGGTCTAAGCAGGGCTAAGCATATATTCGATCCTGGACCTATATAGGGTGAAAGGGTATATATCTGGGCAAGGTAGTTCCATGCATCAAGTGTTTCCATTCAACTCTTATAACCTAATGCACCAATCATAAGTACTTAAGTAATCATTTGTAAATTATTAGGAGACTTATAATGCTCCGGGGCTTGCCTCACAGAAAGGAAGTAGGGCGGTGGTCAAGACACTCCAGAAGCTCTTTAGGATTCTGCTCCTCACCTTCAGGAGCTGTGACTTGAGGATTCTCCTGATGGTCTCCTTCCTCTACTTCGTCGAATTCCAGCAACGTTATTTCTTCATCCGATCCTAGATGCATGAATATGGCATAAGATATTGCGAATGCATACATGCGTACAAGTATAAAATAATGACACATGACGAATGCATTCGTATAAGTATTCTTAACAGCATGGTGTTTACAAATGCATCATATTTTACCGAGTAGGTGCATATCTCTTCTGGATTACTTAATCAAACACATTTATAAATCATTAACTACACACAAAACAGCAGCTTCTTGTTTTACTTATAACTGAAGTTATGCTTATCCAAATGCTGTGATATTAGACTTTCTTGAAAGCTTATAAAATTTTCTACAACTCTTATTTAATCACCAAAAGCTAATTCACACTTTATCTTAACCAAAACAGACAATCAATCCAGTGCTGTCCAGAAATTCTAGAGAGCAAGCAATTCGGAAAGGCTAACTTTAAACAGCTATAAATCCTAAACCGTTTGACCTATGGCTCTGAAATTTTAACACAATATAGATGAAGAAGTTACCTACAACTTTGTTATTAACCATTTTTACAGCAACCATCATTTTGACTACGCAACATTATAAACCACAGAATCGGTCCGAAAACTCTTCTCTCCCGAATTATAAAGCAACGATATTTCTATTGCATATAAACATTCCAAATTTGACTTCACCAATCATACCAACAGTACAAGGACATCAATTACACTCAAGAAAACATAATGGCCATGCCCAAACTATTTATTTAAATGCCTTTATCAATTTACTAAGATACTTAGGTTAAATAATAAACATATACCAAATGTGCATCATAATTTCTCAGAAAATTACAGTGGCTTACTAGTGCTACCAATAGACTACTGTAAAAGTTTCATGCCATTTTACCAAGTAAAACATCCTATACAAAAATGACAAGGCAGCAAGGCTTGAAATAGCATAAATAGAAAACCGTATTGAAAAGTGTCAAGTAACAGATTTCCCATTTTTCTTAGCATCCATATACTACTAGGATAACCTCCAACAAATTTCATGAATATTGGATTCCTGAATAATTTATAAAAATTCATACCAGGATTACCTATTTATAAAAGAAAAATCTATAACTACAAATATATGCATGCACTGGTCCTCAAATTTTTATCAGAGGTCATACATGTCAAGAATAGCTTACCACAAAAATTTCATAATTTTTGGAGCACAGGAACTCTAGATATAAAATAAACAAGTTTGCATGCATTCAAAAACACATTTCAAATCTCCATTTAAATCTTCTAAAATTTCTACTGTAAGTGCAAGGATCATATTTTTCTTAAATACTACACTTCCTAAGGAACACTACGAAATTTAGTTCACAAATTTATGATCTACACAGCTCCACTTATACATTTTCAAAGTTGCACATAACACAGGAAACAAATGCACTATCTTTCTACCCTTTTTTAACACTGGCAACTGGGGTCCACCGGGTAGTCGGACCCGCGCGTCATAGGCACCAAAAGCAGGGGAGGCGGCGCTGCTCGACGGATCGGCTGGTGTTTGCCGACGGCGAGCGTTTCCGGCGACGGGACCAACGCAACCATGACCTACATGACCTCACACACCTATTGAGCCAGCAAGCTGGACCTATTTCCGGAGCTAGGCACGACAGCGGCGTTCATGGCGACTCGGCGGAGCGGGATGACGGCGCTACGCCAGAGCCGGCTGAGACAACACCAACCAAGGTTCGGCCTAGGTTCTACCAGATCTGGCGATGCTAGCTCAATCACTGTCACGGCGAATTGTGGTCGGAGGCGGTGCGGCTACGACGACGAAGTGTGGTGGCGGGGCACCGGCGAGGACCGCGCGCAGCACTGAAGCTTACCGTGCGCTCTTGGCTAGCAAGGCAAGTGTGGTGGGACGGTTGGAGTACCACGGCACTGCTGCAGTGGCGGAGGAGTGGTGAGACGCGGCGCAAGCGAGTGGGGTGGTCGGCAATGGCGACGGCGTGAGCTCGGCGCTGCTGCGGGCGAACGCTACGGCGACGGAGTAGGCCAGAAAACTAAAATGCGAGCGCGGGGATGGAGCGGGCGAGCGTTGGGGTGATAAGGGCGTGCTCTGGCCCAATGCTGCCTGGCTGCTCAGAGCAACGGCGACGCGCGACTTCATCGCGTCCACGTGGTGGCCAGCTCCTGTGCGCCGGTCGGCCACTGAATGTTGATTCAGATCAGCTAACACAGCCCGAACCGAGCCTGACGACGTGACTTCAAGCTGCTAAATCTCCTAGCCCATAGCTTTTTAATGCAAACACCCTAAACCTAATTTGTAGACCTAGGTACCAGCTCCAATTACTCTTAAATAATCATGTGCTAATTCTCAACCATTACTGAGAAAATCAATGCAAAGTCGAGCTTGCCAAACTGTCAATCGAAATGACTTAGAAGAATTTTGCTAAGTGTTGAAAACAGTGCATTGTTGATTTTTGTGGGCTCAAAAAGACTAAGCTATGCACCTCATTATCTCATGACCCAAAAATAAAAGTTGTTCCCCACATCAAATACTACAACTTTGCTTTAGTGACTACATACATGCAAAGTCTCTAGCATCTAGTTCAAACTTGGTCAAACCTATTACATTCAAATGATGACTTGTACTTGAATTATGACTTAGTGACCAATTTAGCCCTAGCCATGAATACCAAAGTTGTTCATAATGATACTTTAAACATGTTTAAGCTATTTGTAAGGTCACACTATCATTTCATACATTAGTTGCCCATAAAGCTTTTCAGGTCAACACACATAGCATCACTTAAGTACTTGATCATGAAATGTGACCTTCATGAACAATGTTCCATTGGTTATCCTAAGTGTATCTAATATGTTTTAGTGACTCACATCAACCATTTACATGTATTCACTAATGATCATGTGCATACATACAAAGAAAAATAAAATAACAAGCAATGTTGCATATGTTTCAATCACATGTTTATATTGTAAAAGCTTAAAGATGAATGCTTGATGATCATGCTCATGCAATGCCAGTCAAATTATGCAAGGCTAACAGCTAGGGTGTTACATTCTTCATTCAGGAACCATTGGACTCGAGGCTTAACATACCTGTATGTTAGGATCTCATCACCTGTTGACATCTAAAGAGTGGGCTGGAAGAGTCCCAAAGTTTAAAAGAGTGTTGGATGATTTGAAGCAATCAGTTTCTTTTGGATCTACCTTCTCAATATTCTCCTTCCTTGTCAGGTTGTTCAATATCAAGTCCCACTATCGAGTTAGCAATAGCTATTTTGATACACTATTGGCATTTCTGTCAGATGCATTCCCTAGGAGCAACGTACCAAAATCATGTGAGGAGGCACACAAATATGTTCGAGAATTAGGACATGGTTATGAAAGTATTCATGTGTGCAAGAACAACTGTGTGTTGTTTTGGGGTGATCGTGAGCAATTGGAAGTGTGCCCAAAATGCAAAGAGTCTAGATAGGAGGATGTAGATGGTAGTAGGCGGCTTCCTCATAAGGTTTTGAGGCATTTTCCACTAATACCGAGGTTGTAGAGGATCTTTGTTGCTCGAGGAACAGCAGCGGATGCTGAATGGCACTAGACTAAGCGAGAGAAGAATACTGGTAAAATGAGCCATCCAGCAGATGGGGAGGCATGTCAGTACTTTGATAGAAAGCACAAAACTTTTGCAGATGATCCAAGGAACTTGAGGCTTGCCATCACCACAGATGGTTTCAATCCATTTGGCAACTTTAGCTCAACATATAGTATGTGGCCTGTTCTTGTAATGCCTCTGAACCTACCACCATGGGAATGTGTGAACCCATCAAATTACTTTATGTCTCTATTGATCCCAGGCCCAACCTCTCTAGGAAAGGATTTTTATGTATTCTTGGAGCCTCTTATAAACAAACTGCAAGAACTATGGAAGGGTGTCAACACTTTTCATGTACTACATCCTGATGATAAGGAAGGCTTCACTCTACACGCTGCCATCCTTTGGTGCATACACGATTTTCTAGTATTGAGCACCTTGTTAGGCCGAACTACAAAAGGTTATTATGCATGTATTTATTGTGACAAAAATCCATTGTTAAGGAGGCTAAGAAAGAAGCTAGGCTACCTTGAACACTATCGTTACCTTCCTAGGAATCACCCTTGAA
This sequence comes from Miscanthus lutarioriparius, assembly GCA_904845875.1. Taxonomy (NCBI): domain Eukaryota; kingdom Viridiplantae; phylum Streptophyta; class Magnoliopsida; order Poales; family Poaceae; genus Miscanthus; species Miscanthus lutarioriparius. The sequence continues at coordinate 62,574,578 of CAJGYO010000018.1, forward strand.
GGAAGAGCTTGGATTTTGATGGAGAAACTGAGGACCGAGATGCACCAGAAAAGTTCACCTTAGAGGAGGTCCTTGAGGAACTCAAGAAGGTGAAAGATGTCTGCCTAGGTAAGCATGGTGGAAAAAAACAAAAGCGTGGAGAGCCAGTGATTTATGATTGAAAATCTGCTTGGTGGGGGCTATCGTATTGGAAGGACCTATTGCTGCCACATAATCTTGATGTCATGCACATTGAGAAGAACACATGTGAAAACATTCTTTGGACATTGCTAAAAGTGGAGGGCAAGACAAAGGACACAACGAACGCTAGGCTAGATTTGCATGATATGAACATAAAGCCTCAATATCATGGTGTGTAGCAAGGAACCTCGCTTAAATTCCTGAAAGTTCACTATGTCATGAAGGAAAAACATAGAGCAAAATTTTGCAAGTTCCTTAAAGGTGTCAAGTTTCTAGATGGTTATGCAGCCAACCTAGCAAAATCCATAAGTGCAGATGGTACCAAGGTAGATGGCAAGCTAAAAACACATACTTGCCATGTCCTTCCCTAGAGGATCATACCTGCAAGCTTAAGAGGTTTTGTTCCCAAAGATGTATACGAAGCTGTTTCAGAACTTGGGAACTTCTTCAGGCAACTCTATAGTAGAACTCTGAGGAAAGAAGTCATGAAAAAGCTAAAATGGCACATCCCACTCATCTTATGCAAGCTTGAGAAGATTTTTCCACTGGCCTTTTTTGATGTTATGGTGCACTTGGCTGTCCATCTACCTGATGAGGCACTTCTTAGAGGGCCCATACAGTACGGATGGATGTACCCAATAGAACGATGACTAGGCACGTTGAAGAATTTCTTAAGAAACAGGGCCAGGCCTGAAGCATCAATTGCGGAGGCTTACTTAGAAAGTGAGACGTTGGCATTTTGGGAGAGGTTCATCGAAGATGTTCCAATAAGATATAACCGGGATGACAATATGTCACATGATGGGCCAGCAGATGGTGACACATCTATTTTCATGCATGGTGTCAAGCCCATTGGCAAGATTACGTCAACGAACATCGATGATAAAACCAAAATCAATAAGCTAGCTTGGTATGTGCTTAATAACTGCGATGAGGTTGGACCATATGTGGAGTAAGTATGATTTTTATATACTGATTTGTTGTTTCCTATATTACGCATGAAATGTTACCAATAATAATGCTTATATGTGCTACCAAAAATACAGACAAATTTGAGAGGAAGAAGGGGCAAGTGATGATGTTGATAGTAGGCTAGCAGCAGAGTTTCTAGCGTGGTTTAAGTCTCATGTACATGATTAGCATATTTTAGTTCTGTTAGGACGATCATTGGTAGAATTATACGACAACTTAATGGTGACGGTGGTTTCATGTTTGTGTGCAGATCGAGAAGCTACGTAGAGAGAAACCAATAGAGGTCAGTGAGGTTTGTATACAATGTCATGAGGTCCTAATACCTGAGTCTGGGTCTGTGCAGCTTGCAGTATTAATGGTGTCAGGTATAGCACTGTTGACTGCGATAAACCCCTACGTACACAGAATAGTGGTGTCATGACCGCTAGCTGTAGCAGAACCGTCCAATTTATAAGAGCACAAGTACAATAGCAGCCCGCAAGCGGTCGCACTATCATACTTGAGCCCATATAAACCTGGTAGTCCATCGATTACCATGAAGGATCTCGATTCAACCAACATACAACCAAGATCATACATGATTCAATATACATGTCACACGTTACATAAAGTTCAAAAATACAGTTCCATACATCAGAGTACGATTAAAAGCTATTACAAACCACGTTCAAATAAAGTAGTAGCGGAAGCAAATAGAGTTTGAAATCAACATCTGTCATCATTGTTCAAATATGGTGCCAGCTCATGATCACAATCCCACAAAAGCATAAGAGAGGGATTAACAAGAGATGCCTTGCCTAGGGCCCTACTCCTCATCCATGGCAGGATAGAAGCAGTTCTTATAGTAGCCATGATACATCGTATTATCTGTAACAATGGGAAATAAACCCTGAGTATAAGAAGGTACTCAGCTAGACTTACCCGTCATAAACCAAAAATAAAGTGACTCCAAGGATTATGCAAGGCTGTATAAGTGGAGATAGCTTGACAACATTTTGCATAAAAAGCTTACCAATTCAAGTATACAGTTATAATTCGGTCATCAAGTTAATTATAGCTATTCATCTCTAGATTAGCAACTAACCTGTGCCAAACATGTGGTATATCATTTAGTATCATATAGTAGTAACCATAGCCGGTATAATAATTCCATGTTCATCCGAACCATCCTATTCCATAACATAGTTACTACAATGTTGGTGTGAGTCAGAGTTTCTCACTATCCGAGATAGACGGCGATTCGAATCGATTTCAACCAGCTAGGAATTTATTCCTAACACAAACCCAGGCATACCTGCGCTAAGGTAGTCTTAGGTCACCTTTGGTACAACTCAGGTCCAATTCATGGGTTCGATCAACACCGCACAATCAAGGACAACCAGCTGCTAGGACGTTCAGGCCCGGCCTACCCTTGGGCTCACGTCTAGCTCCCCGCACATCCTTACTACCATCTAGAGTGTGCACTTTCATAGAACGGGCCCGGCCTAAGTTGAGCTACTTAGCTTCGTGGTCGGAATGAGTTATCCGGCCTAGCTAAGTGAGAGGCATGCGTTCAATCTCGATAGAGTCGCCAACAATGGTACGGTCCTTAATCGACATAGATGGAATAACATCAGTCAACCCACACATAGACTTTGCCCGACCTCCAGTTATATTACCCCATGGTTCTGTTCCATGATAGCAAATATAGCCAACCGTGCTTTGGTATCCACCTATATCTCGCAGGTGACAGGAAATCACCCAACTTCTACAAGTCTAAGCATGGCTAAGCATATATTCGATCCTAGACCTACACAGGGTTAAAGGTATATATCTGGACAAGGTAGTTCTATGCATCAAGTGTTTCCAATCAACTCTTATAACCTAATGCATCAAACATAAAAAGACTCAAGTGATATTTTGTAAAACATGGGAGGCATAAAATGCTCCGGGGCTTGCCTTTGATAAAGGAAGTTGTCCTATGATCCGGGCACTCGGATGTGTCTTCAAGAGTTTGCTCCTCTTCTTTTGAAGCTATGGCCTAAGGTGCCTCCTATTGTTCCTCTTCTTCTTCGTTGAATTCCAATAGAGTTATCCCCTCGGACGATCCTATATGCATGAGCAAAAAATAAGATATCATAGATGCATATATAATGACATGTATAATATGATATGATGTGATGAATACATCCTTAGAAGTGTTCTCAGAAGCATTGCATTAAGGTGATAACAAGTTACATTTTCTTTTACTGAGTAGGTGCATATCTCTTCTCTAGTAACTTAAACAAATACTTATGTAAATCATTTTCTAGACTACAAGACAACAACCACTTATTTTGACCATAACTAGAGTTATATACATCAAAATAATATGGTTGTGGACATTATGGAAATATTTTGAAATTGGCTACAACTTTGTTTTAATCATCTTAATGTGATTCAACAGTTATCTAGGTTAAACAATTCAGTCTTTCAAATCTATCTAGAGAGCAAGTATTTATAACAGCAGACTTCTAATAGCTATAATTCTAAAACCATAAGGCCTATGACTATGAAAATTTAACACAAGGTATATAAGTAAGTTATCTACAACTTTGTTATTAACCATCTTTACAGAAAAGATCATTATCATCATGAATTATCACCACAACAAAAACTACACATGCAGTCATCTAGTTGAATTATAAAGCAATAATGAACTAGTTGCCTATAAACAAATACTTCTAAGCCTCACTAACAATATCAATAGATTATATGCATCACACACACCACAGAAAACATCATGGTTAAGCCTAACTAATTTATTTATATTCATTTATTAATTTCCTTAGATAATAAGGAGATTTACAGAGTTAATATTTTATTGCTCAATAAATTATAAGAAAATTACAATAGGTTACATATGACCCTAATAGTCTACTGTACAAATTTCATGCAATTTGGACAAGTATAGATACCTCTACAAAAATGACAAGTTACATATGCATATTTTAGCAAAAATAGTTTAGCATAGTGAAAAGTGTCAAGCAATAGATTTAATATTTTTCTTACTTTCCTCCTAGCATGAGAATACTGTGTAAAAATTTGTATGATCATATGTTTTGTATTTTTACCCCAATTAATTTCACTAGTATCTAGCAATTAATTAAGATTAAATAGGAAGACCATATTACAAGTATGTTTATTGTAGGTTCCATATTTTTCCTATCTAGAGCTTGTTAACACAAGACCAGCAAAATTGGAATCACAATTTCATCACTTTCCTAGCTAAGTTATGCATTTTACAAGATATAAACTACTTTAAAAGCACTTATCTTGCTCAATTTAATTCTCCTAGAAAAATAATGTAAGCAGTAGATTTCATATTTTTATCAAATATTACACTTCAAGATGAATCTAAGAAAATTTGGTTCACCCCATTTGGATACTCCTAGCTCTAGATATGAATTTTTGAAGTTTGTATTCAAATTAGTGAAATTAATTCAAAAACCAACTAAACCCTAAATGCTATGTACACCCGGTCTACTACACCCACGGTGGCTGACACACGGGTCCCGTAGTCAACCTGACCCCACGCGCTAGTGAGACCGTGGCAGAGGTGGCGGTTGACCGGCAAAATGCTCGCCGATGGTGAGGTCGCCTGCGGTAACATCACCCCCGACGTGTTCCCCAACCCATTCTGCATCTACGGGTGCCCTTGGTTGGCTCAGAGGCTCGCTAGAGCTAGCTCGATGGCGGCCGTGGCGGGTGACGCGCTGTGCTTCGGTGGGCTCATCATCTCGGCGATGGTAAGCCAAGGCAAGCACGGCTGCGGCTTATGGGCTACCTAGTGAAGACCTAGGGTTAGGCAAGGGCGACGGTGGAGCGGTGGTGAAGCTTGGCCGCATGCATGGCATGGTGGCGGCGAGAGCACGGTGGTGAGTAGCCGTGTTTTGGCACCGGTGTGCCAGTGTTGGCTCAACGGCCAGTGGCGTGAGCTAGACGTGACCCTAGGCTAACCTTAATGAGAGAAAAGCGTGAGCGAGATGACCCGGTGGAGCACGGCCACGGCGAGCGTGAGCTCGGCGGTGCATCGACGAGGGCGCGGCTATGGTGAACTCACCCTTAGGCATTTACCTTGGCTCGATTGGCATGACTAACTAGTTTGGAAGGTGAAGGAGGTGATGGTCCAGTGGTGCGCGCAAGCTATCAAACAATGGCACAGTGGCAGCAGCGAGCGAGCTCGGCGGAGGTGCAGCGGCGACGGCGGCACTGCGGTTCTGCTTTGGCGAGCGCGAGAGCGAGAGAGAGGAAGAGAGTGAGGGTGCAAGTGAGTGGAAATCGAAGCAGCAGGCTCACTCTCCCTCTTGACATAGCGACGCATGGGCAGGCAAGCAGCGGCAACGCGGCGCGCAGCATCTGAGCCGATCGACCATGACCGGCGCACGTCCGACCGGTTTGAAAAGGCCATTAGGCCGACTGAAATGGCCCTATTCACTAACCTTTATCTCCTAATTCATGGTGAATCAGCAAAAATAGTATTAATGAAAGTTGTAGAGCTATATGAGATCTCCAACTTTGCTTTAGGGAGTAACATCTAATTCATCATTGTTTTCAAAATGCAAAGCTCCAAAGTAGGTCACATTGAAACTAAAATAAGCTTGTGACAGCAAAAAACAACATTTCAATGCTACTTGTGGACTCTATTTGACCATGCTAGGAACTGAATTAGCTCATGACCCTTAAATAAAGTTTGTTACCCATGATGTGAACTACAACTTTTATTTAGGCCACATAGCGATACAAACACTCTAAGCTATTGTTCAACTTTGGTCAAACTAGTATCATGAAAATGGCATTTCAAAATAAACCAACACTAAAAAGCAAAATTGGCTCAAGTCATGAATATAAACATTGTTCCAAATATCATTCTAGATGTGTGTAAGGTATTATGGTGACCTCACAACCATCTCATGCATTGGTCACATATGATTACAAGCATAAGCATATATATATAATCAACATTTCATGTGACAATGTATAAGAATGAGACGAAATTTCATATGCTCATGTTCATGAATGCTTGGATGATGCTTGTGCTCATGAAATGCAAGTGTCAAATGCAATGCTTAACACTGGGGTGTTACAACACACATGAAGGCCAATCAGTGGGATTTTATGGTGTCCTTAGAGAAGTTATTCAGTTGATGTATAACTCCAGCATACAAAGCCATAGGACGATGGTTCTTTTGCGTTGTGACTTGTACAATCTAGCTGGCAATACGAAGTCTTCAGGCATTGATGATGACGGGCATTTTAGATCCATCAACATTAAATCATTCTGGTACAAGGGTGACCCTTACATTCTCACGACATAGGCAAGGAAGATTTTTTATCTATAGGACACCTACTTGGGCAAAGATTAGCGGGTCATGCAGAAGTTCGAATGTAGGGATATGTATGACGTGACTGAAATAGAGCATCAAGTGCACCAAGATGATCACTATTCTGACAATGAGCATGAAGTCCTGCAGGGTGATAGTGATCAGGTTATGCACGAAGCTAGTCATGATGGAGAAGGCACTATCATTGAAGCCAATTTAGAAGACCGAAGAGATAAGATGGAAACAGTTGGCATACTTGAAGGCAACGAGGTTGAAGATGAGGATGAAGATGATACTGGAATCTAGTATTGTAGTGATGACAGTAACTGTGGCGACAGAGATCACATGTCTAGAGATGACGATGACTTGTAGGAGATTTCATGTATAATCTTTGGGAAAACATGTATTCTAAAACTGCACTTTGCTTTGGATTTCTGGCTTTGAATTCTAAACATATTCGGTATGCTCAGTTGTTATAAACTTTTGCTTCAGCGGAGATAGCTTTGTCCACCGGGGTCAGTACTACACTATGTGGACTGTCTGTTGTGTACATGACTATTCCATTCAACTGCAACTAGTACTACTTGTTATAGGTTCATATACACTACATCAGCCAGTGACATAAAGCATTATTTTCACATAGCATGCTTCAACCACTATGACAAGATCATTAATCGGTTCTACTAGCATGCCAAGTACATATATAGATACGTGTCTAGTTTACTAAACTGAGGCACAAAGCAACCCTTGCGCCATTACCAATAGTGAATTGAATGCAGGAGGAAAGCCTGTGCAGTTATTTCACTCCAAAAACGTAGTCACAATAGTCGAGGGGCAAACTAATGAGTGAAAAGGAGTTGTGTTGGTGTTTCAAACAAACACCGGCTAGTAAATTTATAATTGTTGTGCGTTAGGTCCGGATGGTGCACTAAAGGACACAAGGTTTATACTGGTTCGGGCTGAACGTCCCTACGTCCAATCTGCTGCTGCTCATGTTATTAGTGCCGAAAATGGTTCGTAGTAGGGGGTACAAACGGTCGAGAGAGGGAAAGGTCCCAAGTCCCTGATGGAATGGTCGAAGAGGATGCCAAGAGCTTGGTCGCTGCTTGGCCGTGTGTGATGTGTGTTGTTCAGTTGTGTCGGTCGATCTCTCTGTGAGCTTATCCGTCACTTTAGCGGGGTGCCTTGCCCTCCCTTTTATAGACCAAGGGGGAGTAGGGGTTACATGTTGGAGAAAGGAGAAAAACCAGAGGCCAAGAAGCCCCTTTGAAGGTGTTGGGCCCTCCTTTTCCGTTGAGCCAGTCCCGCTGACACGGCCAGACGGTGTTAGGGATTGGCACGTTTGTCGGATGCCTATGTGCTAACAACGCCATGCCCATATCGGATCAGCAAGTGGTCACATCTTGTCCCGCCCCTCCGGGTGGCTTGTCGGACAAGGGTGTTGACCTGTAGCCCTGTGGGGAGCGGACGGCACGGTGACTGTATGTTTGTCACTATAGAGGGCGCGAGTCTCTTCTTGGACCATAGTGGTTGTCGTATGTCTATGTCAGGGTTCTACGTTCGAGGGCTGAAGGCGGCGCCTACAACACTATTCGGACTCTGCCATGCCCGGAATGGCCTAAAGCGCCCGCCCCATCGTACCCTGATGGTACTTTCCTACAGCGGTGCAGGGCATGGTCCTTGGTACTACTTTGACTTGAATATCCTATCATACCTTGTGCTCGTCATTATGAAGGACCAAGGTGTAATCGTCGGGCGAGGCGGACTCTACCCCCGGCCGTCGGGCAAGGTGGAGCATGTCCTCAACCATTGGGTGAGGTGGACTCTCCCCTCGATCGTCGGGCAAGGCGGAGCTCGCCCGGGGGTCGGGCAGGCGGGAGCGCCAGGATGTCGGACGGGTGAGGGGAGGTCGGAAGGCGGAGCCCACCCTTAGGTTTGGGCGAGGCGGAGCCTAGCCCCTGGAGGTTGGGCGAGGCAGAACTAGTCTTCCGTCGTTCGGACAAGAAACGCAGTAGCGTTCTCGTCTAATCGGAAGTATCAACGTTCAATGGTCATTGGTTCCACCTCATTAGGTACCCCGGTATTAGGTCCCCGACAGTAGCCCCTGAGCCCCCGGGTGATTCGGGCAGAATCGCCCGGGGGGGTGTTTCGGTTCGCCAGAGAGGTGCAGCGAAGCGCTTCCGATGGGTGTAGTTTCAAGCCCCGGGTGATTCGGGTAGAATCGCCTGGGGTGTTTTCGTTCAGGGTGCATATGAGCGTGCGATGCGTGCACACCCGATGGGTGTTGCCGAGAAATCCCCGGGGGTGTTTTTGTACCCTTCGCGGATAAGGCTATGAGACTCGGTTTTCATCAACTAGAAAGCTTTAAGCGAACCCTGGTATCCCGTTCATGGGGATTTCGTCCAGGGTCTGCCTAGCTGGGGCTTGACCATGGAACGAGGCCCTACTGATCCTCACGTACCTACGTCTTAGTCGCTAGCGGTTCTGTCCCTCGTTGGGATGGCCATCGAGACTGTTGGGCCGACCCTTGGGCTTTCTGGGCCCAAACAGGCCGGAGGGGAAATTTTCTGACCCGCGTCCCCTCTGTGGGAAAAGAGTCCGATCCGCTCGGGAAGATGAACCGTCGGGCATGATTTGTGGGAAAGGACGGGAATCACTGGCGCATATCCCGCGACGTGACGCGGTGGTGTGTCATGGCAGGCTCGGAGATCAAGGCGGGTGGTTGCCCTTCTCGCATCCGTCGCCCCTATAAAACCATAGGGTTCGCCCCCCAGGGTTCCGTACTTTGCCTTTTCGCCTTCGCATCGTCAACCTCCGCCGCCAATCGCCAGGGCCACCCGCACTCATATCGCGGCCGCCGTCAAGCTCGCATCCGCATCGTAGCCGCCATTGAACTCATGTCCACCCCCCTCCTAATCGTTTCAATGGAGCCGTGGGGTAGATCCAGCATCACCCCTCAGCGCCTGGAGGGCCTCGTTCGTCGTGGCCTTCTTCGCCCGCCGACCACCACCAGAGGAGAGGTCGGCTGCCCGATGATGAGGATGAGCCATTGCCATCCGAAGGGTATGTCGTGTCCTTCGCTCACTTCTATGAGTGGGGATTCGCCATACCTGCTCACCCGATCCTTCAGGTGCTCTTAGATTACTACCCGGTGGAGCTACAGCACCTCACCCCCAATGGGATCTAGCACATTGTGGCATTCGTCACCCTATGCGAGGGGTTCTTGGGGATTGATCCCCACTTCGACCTATGGTGGCATATCTTCATCGTCAACCTTCTGAAGAGGTGGGTCGGGAAGCAGGAGCTACATGCGCCGGTGGGATGCGCCGGCATTCACCTCCGCAACAACCGGGCAGATGCGTACCCGTTAATGTGTCTGTCCACCTCCAACAATGGGTGGCATTCATAATGGTTCTATGTCAAGGATGACGCCACCGCCCCCTTGCCATTCTTCTCTAGGTGCATCATCAAGGAGGCCCCGGGGTCGTGGAGGTGGGGCGTCTTGGTCAAGGAGAGGAAGAACATCAACGACCTTCTCGCTGCCCTCCAAACTTTGAAGGACAGGGGCATGAAGGGATCGGGGATCATCGACGCCTACCATGCTAGGAGGGTGGTGTCCGCTGATGGCGCGCGTGCTTCCCCTACACCAGATGGTGTCCGGAGCACCATTCAAAGGAATGGCGCTTGTCGACGAGGCGCTCCCTCCGTCGAGGTGGAGTAGTGCATCAAGGAGGCGATGGAGCCTTTGAAGGACACTGCTGGCGTCATCCTTGATTTTGTGTTCCTAGTGCCAGGGCATCCCCCAATGTGGCCGGAACCGGGGTTTATTGACTTTGTAAGTTTTCTTTATCCGTACTCCTTTTTTACTTGAATTTCTGACCCCTTGAAGCTAACCCTAGGGATGGCAGGACCAGCCAGGGGCACTATTCTTCAAGGATAGTCCAGCTCCATTGCAGAAGGATCGGACCCTGGCAAAAGCGAACCGTATCATCGCGACCGAGTGGGACAAAAAGACGAGGGAGCTCAGGAAGAAGAAGCTGTTACGGAAGCGGCAAGCGCGTCATCGAGGAGAGGAGATAGGCAGTGATGATGATGACAACAATGACGATGAGGTAGCCGCCGACGTGGATTGGGACATCCTAGAGGACGAGGATATGCTGACAGACGCCCACCGACCCATATAGGGACCCTTCTCGTTCCATGCGGAGGGAAGCAAGTCCGTGAGATCGGTGGAGGTGGGCTGAACCATCGGCACATCCTCGGGGCCGGTGGGAGCCGGAGAATCTGTTGCCCCATCCGGGTGCCGCCGGAGGATCGTGGATGGGAGGAGGTGGATCGGCCGATGCCCCCGAGGTGCTGATGGAGGGGGGCGGCAAGCTGCCATGCCCCACGAGCCGACGGGGGTGGGCGGATCTGCCGCCATGCATGAGGCATCGACGAGAGGGGTGGCTCCATTGCCGCACCCTCGAGAGATAAGGGAGGCGAGCCCCCTGCCCGGGAGCAGGGGGTAGGCTCGAAGCAGTCCCGCCCAGGCTCAAAGCATCCTCGAACGTTTCGCCGCCCTAAAGGCGCCAGAGTAGGCCACTAATTCCCCTGTTTTCCCCCTTTTTATTCTTCTATTTCGATCTTATGCCTTTTCCCTCTTGCAGATTCTTGTGACGAGGCTGCTCTCTGGGGCTGTCGCCCAAGAAGAGCCTTGCCCTTCAGGCGCGATGGACGGCACTGCCCGACGTCGCCCCTGTTTTGGGTAGGAGCGGTGCTGATGCTGCGGCCTCGTTGGCCGATCCGGCGGCGCCCGCGGTGGCGCTCGTGCCCTCGGTGGTTGCCAAGTAGGCGGCGTCTTCCGTGGCGGGCGCGACACTGCCAGCCGAGGGTCCGGTATCGCCGGTGGAGGTGGCCATGACCATGCCAAGCCAGGAGCAGCCGAACGCAGCCATGATGGTGTCCGAGGGGGTGGCACAATCCGTGCCTCCGGCGGCCCAAGCAACAGCACCCGACGCAGGTCGAACGGAGGAGGACGCAGCCGGAGGGTCCCCAACCCTAACGAGCTTGGCGTAGTCGGACGCAGCCACGGTGGCGTCCGAGGGAGTAGCACAGTCCATGCCACCGGAGGCCCAGGCGGTCACCTTGGGCATTCGGTCAGACCGAATCGATCGGTTCGGTTCCTCGGTCATTCGGTTAGTTCGGTCATCAGAAACCTGGGACCGATCAGTCTTTGCAAAAAACGAAGACCGAGGAAGTTTGGTCTCGGTTAGTTTGGTTCGGTCTCGGTCACAACCGAACTAACCGGACCTGAGTAGTAGCCACAAACAATAGCAGAATCTATAGCAATTTTCAACAGCATGCTTGCTATTTGAAGGCAAAAAAATAACAACACAATATATAAAACAAACCACACATTATTAAGACAAGTTCTAGCACACAACTTTCTCAGTTCTCACAAATCACAATCACACATAATGACATTACGAACGAAGTCTATAGAACTACGGTCAGTTCGGTCACTTCGGTTAACCAACACATATGACCGAACTTCTATCGGTTACTTCGGTTAGTTGGGAGCCAGGACCGAACTCATGACCGAACTTTTCGGTCTCGGTCTTTTCGGTCTCGGTCTCGGTCTTTTCGATTCGGTCTTCGGTCTTCGGTTAATTATGTCCAGAGTTATCAGGCGGAGGTGACCACGATCGCAACAAGCCCGGTGGGGCTAGATGTTGCCATGGTGGTGTCCGAGGGGGCGGCGCAATCCGCGCCACCAGTGGCCTAGGCTGCGGCACCCGAGGCGGGCTGGATGGAGGAGGACATGGCCGGAGGGTCTCCGGGCGTCGTGGCGGTGGTGGAGAGGACCAGTAGGGGTCGCCCTTGGCCTTGTTGTCGGAGGGCAGCCGCTCCCCTGCGCGGGGCGAGCCGCCGCTCCAGTGGATGGCCACTCAGGACCCAACGTCGGCTCTTTTCTCGCTTGACGATGCTGCCGAGAGCATGGAGCAAGAGAATCTTGACATCGGGTTCTCCGCTATCGATGGATGCCTTGAGCAGCTGGCAGTGGTGTCTTGTGTGAAATCATCGTTCCTACTGGCCGGGTATCCGCTTAATCTTCTCCCTCATTTTCTTCTTTCTTCACGTATTTTTGTGTTTTTGTATTTTTTATACCGGTCTTCTTTTCAGTGTCTCGTTGCTCGTAGCCAGAACAAATCCTGGTTCCTCCGTGAGCAAAAGGTGAAATGAGACCGCCTTACCGAGGAGGCCTGGCTACGAGGAGATGTGGGCGCGCAGCTCGCTGCCGCCCAGCAGCCGGAGGCCGAGGCGCGTCGAGACGTGGAGGAGGTCCACGAGATGTTTGAGGACCTATCGGCGAGGGTGAAGCTGGACGAGGAGGCGGCCACTAGGATCCAAAAGGAGCAGGACAAGCTGCTCCGAAAGGATGCCAAGGCCAGTCAGCGGGCCATCGAGGTCCTGGTTGAGTTGGAGACGGAGCGGGATCTCAGGCGGAAGGCTGAGGCAAGGTCCGTGGCCCTGTAGCAGAGGGCGAACTAGGATGCCAAGGTGATCTCCTGGCTGCGCGGGGAGCGGGACGAGCTGTGTCGGACCGAAGTAAGACTTCGCTCGGAGCACAGCACGACCCGCGAGGAGCGTGGCCGGGCCATCCGAGAGTGCGGCGAGGCGTGTCGGGAGGCCATGGCCCTCCGGGTGGATCGTGGAGATGCGGTGGCCCGAAGGCTGGAGGCTGAGGAAGTTTCTATCGGGCTGGGCACGGAACTCGCCGAGGTGCGGGGGATCCTTCGAGCCAAAAGCGATCAGCACGATCTTCTACATGCCGCCGTCGTGGTGGTCTGCGAAGACCTACAGGTGGCGCAAGAAGAGGGGACTAGCTCCCTTCTGACTCGTGCCACTAGTATCACGGCACAGGTGGGCCAGCTTGAGGAGGACGCCTTTCACGCCGGGATCACCCAAGCCTTCGCTATTGCTCGTTCTCATTATGATCAGGAGATCAACTTGGAGGTAATGAGCCAAGGCTTTGCGTCTGTCTATGAAGACCCTGAGCTAGACGAGATTGAGAAGGCGGTGACTCCCCTTGCGTGGAACCTGGTGAACAGGCTGAAAGAAACGGTTCTTCCTCCGTGGAAGTAGTTAGTTGAATAAGTTTGATAAACATTTATCCGTAATATGTGAACAAGTGTTGGTACTTTTGTGTCTAAAAATAGATTTGGGACTTTGTTTCGCAATTTTGTTTCATTTGTTTGATCTTACCTTCTTCCTTTTTTGCAATGAAAAAAGATTTACGTGATCCGACCCTTCCATTTGTTAAGACTGTAGGGCCCGAGGTGTTTAGGGGAAATTTTGGTTGTGCTGGTGAGCAAAATTACCATAGCCATCTGGGTGTGGGCTTTTTGCAGTCTAACCTATCTATTCCCCCGAACCTTGCCGCTAGTCTCGACGCGAGGAGAAGGTCTAATGTAATGACTGTTTTGAAAAAAGAAAGGAGGTACTTGTACCTTTATCAGCCCCGAGTGAGATCCGACCCCTTGCGATCGCTGGGGTCGGATGTTACTGGAGACCGGAGCGAGGGTAGCGAACTTACATTTGTATTCACACGTACCCCTTACTTAGGACTTTGGTGATCGCTGCGTGACCATGCGTTTGGGCTTATCGCTGGTCCGGCCTTCCCCGAGCCCCCGCGCGTGGTGGGGATTCGGTCAATGGCCAGCTCATTTTGTGACTGTCGCCCCATCCGCGGTTTTTTGCAACTACAGGGGTTAAGGCGACATCATTTGCCTCGATGGCTCGAGTGACATGCTTCATGAGCTCGCTAATGGGGTTGTTCGGATGGAATATGATCCCGTTGCTTTGCGATAGGGTCGGCAAAGCCCTCGGGTGGCATTCCATCGCTCCTTGCCCCGCCTTCCAACAGATCCCCTCAATGGGGTTTCTATGGGCTCGGCAGAGAGGTGGATTGAACTAGAAGGTTGAGATGACCCTATCCGCCTCAATGCGGGTTGGGCAAAGGCCATTGAGGCTCATCTGCATTTTCTCTCCTTGGCTCTTGTTTGACGCGAGGCGGCCTTGGATCCTTCGTGGGTCAGCCTTCAAACCTCGGTCTCTCGATCTTGGATCGAGTAGCTCGAGCCCCCGAGCCCCTTAGGGTCTGATAGGGGTCGGCCATGTTTTCGTGCGTTACCCCGTCCTCGGTTTCCGCAACCAAAGGGGCTGAGTTGATGATACTTGCCTCGATGGCTCGAGTGTCGCGCTCAATGAGCTCGCTAACGGGTATGTTTGTGTGGAATCCGGATCCATCATTCGCTGATGGGGTCGGTAGATCCCCATGTGGCATTCCACTACTCCTTAACCCACCTCCCGGTAGATGCCCGAGCCGTTCATTGGGCTCAGGTGGCCTATTGGCCTCTCCTCAATGGAGATTCTATGGGTTTGGCTCGGGGTTAGAATCAAACGAGAAAGGTCGAGATGTCCTTGTCCGCTTCTGAGCGTGGTTCGGTAAGGCCACTGGGGCTCATCTTGGTTTTTCTCCTGGCTCTGTTTGACATGAGGCGGCCTCGAGCCCTTCGCGGGCCAGCCTTCGAACCTCGGTTGGTCGCCGCTCATATTGAATGAGGTGGCTGCCGCTTCATGATGTGACACGAAGCGTTGAGATGCAGGGATTTGCATATGCAACGTTTTAGATGTATGGACTTAGTGTATAACCTAATTGAAATGGAAGCGGGGATCGGTGACATTACCTTGGTGGTACGAGCGATGGGATGCTCCTACCAGACATGTCCATGCAGGGTTCGGGTCCGATGTTTGCGATGAGGTCAGCGTAACCTGCATAAGCATCGCCATTTTTTGTTTTTGTCTCTCGGAGGTGATCCGAGCCGCTCGATTGACTTAGACGACCTAACAGCTTCTCCTCGAAGGAGATTCTACAAGGGGACCCCTCCAAACCCTTCTCGGGAAGGCAGGAGCTGAGGCTTGCGGTGTGGGGAACTGTGAGTTTGATTACGCTGGTGAACAAAAACTCCATAGCCGTTGAGGCGTAGGGTCTGGCAGTTCGTCCAGTTGTATTCAAAGTTTTATACCCACACACCGCGCTTTTGGTTTTAAACATAAGGAGGGGTCAGGTGAAGAGGATGTCTAAACAAATAGACACCCTCGGTAGCCCCCGAGCGATGTCCGTGCCTCTGCCATTGCTGGGGTTGGAGGCTCGGTAAAGAGATTAACACTGAAAGTAAGTAAACAGAGGTGCTTATCTTTCAGTGCTCATTCGTTTGTCATTTTTATCTAGGCCACCCGATCGACCCAGGAGGCCCGTCAGCCCCCCTGGATGGGGGTTCCATCGTCGGGTCATTCCATGGTCCTACCTAGGGAAGCGGAGAGTCGCCTGCATGCGGGTGTGCCCTAGTTGTCGCGCCGGGGGTGGATTAGTGGCGGGCCACACCCAGGCAACGTCCTGTTTGACCAGGCGATGTCTCGTCGACTAGAGCACGTCCCGTCGGTTCTGGCGTGTCCCCTCGGATTTCTATCAGCATTGATTCCACATTTGCATTGAATAGGGGAAGGCAGAGAGTTCTTGTCCCAACCTTTCGCCTTTAGTCAGCTGCTGAGCCCCTTCTTTAAGTAGGGAGGGGGAGGGGAGTTCTCGGCCCACTCCCTCGCCAGCCTCTGAGCCGCTACCTCTTCTCCTTCCTTTCCACAGAATGCAGCGGTTCCGAAGTAAGAGAGGGTAATGCCAGGGAGAGAAGAACTCACAGATCCGCTCGTGAATCTAGAGCGTGATGTCGAGCTAGAGGTCATCCAACATAGATGAGATGGTGTGGGCCGCCTTTGCTGAGGAGGGGCCACTGTTGCCGAAGGAGGAGGGGCACTGGAGGGTGCCGAGCATCATCGGCTTTGCCGTCATTCGTTGTGGCCTTCCTTCGGTGGGAGGTGCCCCCTGCCCAGACGCCGTTGTTGGGGTTGCGGCTGATGATGATGGGGTACTCCCTGGACGCCCCAACAGAGGCGCCGTTGTTAGGGTTGCGGCTGATGACGATGGCATAGTCCTGGATGCCCCAATGGAGGCACCGTTGTTAGGGTTGTGGCTGATGACGATGGCGTAGTCCCTGGACGCCCCGACGGAGGCGCCATTGTCAGGGTTGCAGCTGATCACGATGGCGTAGTCCCTAGACGCCCTGGCGAAGGGCACCACAATCGCCGGCGTGGTGTTTGACGTTGCAGATGACGGCGCCTCCGAGGATCCCACGGAGCGGTAGGACATCGCCGATGGAGAGCGTGGCGCGGCGACCATATTAGTACCCGTAGTAGGGCTGGTTAGAAACTGTATTTGAATAAGTTTGTGGGGGAGCCCCTGAGTGAATAGTCCTTTGTATTTATGACTACATTATTCCTTTTCATGATGAAATCACTTTGTAAGTAGTGAATTTGTGCAAAAATGAACAAATTTTCATCTTTTGTTGCGGCAAACAACTTTTCAGCTTCCTCTTTTTGTAGAAGAGGTTTTGGTGCCTTCCGACCCTTCCCATGGCTCAAGTTGTAAAAGCTAGGAGTGCGGGTGAGTCAGTTCTGATCATCGCTGGTGAGCAAGGAGGCCATAGCCGTTGGGGCATGGGTTTCCACAGTTCTACCAGTTATACTAAGACTTTGTTCCCGAAATTCTAGCCCTTAGAACTTGCCGTGAGAGAAAGAGGGAAGACTTAGAGAATTTTGCAAAGGTGACACAGAGAGTGATTTGTCAGATAAATGTACTTATTTCAGCCCCCGAGTGAGGTCCCACCCTCTTACAATTTGTGGGGTCGGGTGTCACTAAGACCGGGGATTTCTGAAGCAAAAAACTGATTAGAAAAGTATGCGTTTATTTAAGGGTAAAAACAACATAGCTGCTCAATGTTCTAGGCATTGGTGAAGGCCTCGCCGTCGATGGTTTTCAATTTGTAGGCGCCTGGCCGGAGTACTTCCGCGACGACGTACGGCCCCTCCTAGGGTGGGGAGAGCTTGTGGCGGTCCTTGTTGCTCTACACGAGGTGGAGGACAAGGTCTCCGACGTTGAAGGCTCGGTCCCGCACCCATCGGCCGTGGTACCGTCGCAACAGCCTGCTAGTACTTGACCGAATGGAGGAGGGCGATGTCGCGGGCTTCGTCTAGTTGGTCCATAGTGTCTTGGTGGGACGCCTCGGCTCCCTATTCATCGTATGCTCTGATTCTTGGTGCTCCATAGTTGAGGTCCATTGGGAGGACGGCCTCGGAACCATAGACCATGAAGAAAGGTGTGTAGCCGATGGCCCGACTAGGAGTTGTCCTCAGACTCAGAGCACCACAGGGAGCTTGGTGACCCAGCGTGCGCTGAATTTGTTCAACCGGCTGAAGATCCTAGGCTTGAGACCCCATAGGAGCATGCCATTTGCGCGCTCGACCTGCCCGTTCATTCGGGGGTGCGCGGCGACCGCCCAATCGATTCGGATGTGCTGTTCATCGTAGAATTGAATGAATTTCTTGCCAGTGAACTACATGTCGTTGTCTATGATGATGGAGTTTGGTACCCCGAAGCGATGGATGATGTTGAGGAAGAACAGCACAGCTTGCTCAGACTTGATTGCGGAGATCGGTCGAGCTTCGATCTATTTTGTGAACTTGTCTATGGTGACAAGCAGGTGGGTGTAGCCCCCGGGCACCTTTTTGAGAGGCCCAACCAGGTCGAGCCCCCAGACCACGAAGGGCCACGTGATGGGGATCATCTAGAGTGCCTGGGCCGAAAGGTGAATCTACCGAGCGTTGTACTGACACCCTTCATAGGTGCGTATGATTTGCTCGGCGTCGGCTACTGTCAGTGGGCCAGTAGAAGCCCTATTGGAATGTGTTCCCAACCAAGGCTCTTGGCGTGGGCATGGTGACCGCAGACCCCACCGTGGATGTTGCTTAGCAGAAGTCTTCCCTATTTGATGGGGATACAGAGCTGTAGGATCCCGGTGTGGCTCCATTTGTAGAGTTCGCCCTCTACAAGAACGAAGGATTTGGCGCGACATGTGAGCCATCGAGCCTCCATCTTGTCCATTGGCAGCGTGTTGTGGAGGAGGTAGTTGAGGTAGAGTGTTCTCTAGTGGTCCAAAGGGTCGAGCTCTATGCTGCTGGATCCTCTTCAAGTTCCATGACATCAGGACCGGGTGGAGCCGTCGGTTGGTCAGCCCCCGGGGCTGGATTAGATGGGCCATCGTCGACCCACTCTGACACTTCATAGCATACCAAGGGTTTGTGTTGGTCACTGGCAAAGACACCCATCGGTCAGCACCGGCTCTCGACCGGACGCTGCCTTCGCGAGTGCGTCGGCCGCCTTGTTGAGGCGCCTCGGGATGTGATTAAGTTCGAGGCCGTCGAACTTGTCCTCCAGCCATCGGACTTCTTGGCAGTACGAAGCCATCTTGGCGTCGTGGTAGCTTGACTCCTTCATGACTTGGTTAACGACCAGCTGAGAGTCACCCCGAATGTCGAGGGGTCGGATGCCCAACTCGATGGCGATGCGCAAGCCGTTGATGAGTGCTTCTTATTCGGCCACATTATTTGATGAGGGGAAATGGAGCCGAACCATGTACCTCATGCGGACCCCGAGGGGTGATACGAAGACCAGCCCCACACCGGCGCCCTTCTTCATCAGTGACCCATCGAAGTACATCGTCTAGTACTCTTGATCAATTACCGTCGGTGGCATATGGACCTCGGTCCATTCCATGATGAAGTCAGCCAACACCTAGGACTTGATCGCCGTTCGGGGGGCATACATGATGCCTTGATCCATCAGCTTGAGTGCCCACTTTGCGGTTCTTTCTGTGGCATCCTGGCTATGGATGACCTCACCGAGGGGGAATGATGTCATGACTGTCATAGGGTGTGACTCAAAGTAATGGCATAGCTTCCTCTTGGTGATGAGGATTTCGTATAGGAGCTACTAGATTTGGGAGTAGCGGGTTTTGGAGTCAGACAGTACCTCGCTGATGAAGTACACAGGGCGCTGCACCTTGAGGGCGTGCCCCTCTTCTTCCGCTCTACTACCAGGGCGGCGTTGACCACTTGTGTGGTGGTCGCTATGTATAGCAGGAGGGATTCTCCATCGCTTGGAGGAACTAGGACCAGGGGTTTTGTCAGAAGTAGTTTGACCATGTCAAGTGCCTCCTAGGCCTCGGCTATCCACTCGAAGCGGTCGGCTTTCTTCAGGAGTCGATAAAGGGAGAGTCCTCATTCGCCGAGGCATGAGATGAGTCGGCTAAGGGCGGCGAGGCACCCTGCGACTAGTTGAACCCCCTTTACGTTTTGGATCAGGCCCATCCGTGTGATGGCTGAGATTTTCTCCGGGTTGGCTTCGATGACACGCTCGGAGACGATGAAGCCGAGCAGCATGCCCCTCGGGACCCCGAAAACACACTTCTTGGAATTGAGTTTGATGCCATTTGCCCAGAGTTTTGCAAAGGTTTGCTCAAGATCGGCGACAAGGTGGCCAGCCCGTTTGGACTTAACTACGATGTCGTCGACATAGGCCTCAACGGTCCGCCCGATGAGGTCCCCGAAGCAGTTGAGCATATAGCGCTGGTAAGTATCCCCAACGTTCTTTAGACTGAACGGCATTAAGATGTAGCAGAATGATCCAAAGGGGTGATAAAAGACGTCATGAGCTGGTCGGACTCTCTCATCACGATTTGGTGGTAGCCGGAGTATGCATCAAGGAAGCAGAGGGTTTCGCACCCTGAGGTAGAATCGACTATTTGGTCTATGCGTGGCAAAGGAAATAGGTCCTTTAGGCATGCCTTGTTGAGACCCATGTAGTCGACACACATCCTCCATTTCCCGCTCTTCTTTCGTACAAGAACGGGATTTGCTAACCACTCTGGGTGGTGTACTTTCCTGATGAATCCGGCGGCCAATAGTTTTGCTATCTCTTCACCGATGGCCCTACGTTTTTCCTCATCGAAGCGGTGCAGGCGTTGCTTCATCGGCTTAGAGCCTGGGTGGATTTTCAAGGTATGCTCAGTGACCTCCCTCGGGATGCCTGGCATATCCGAGGGTTTCCACGTAAAGATGTCTATGTTGTCGCGGAGGAAGTCGACAAGCGCGCTTTCCTATTCGGAGGAGAGCGTGGTACCAACGCGTACCGTTTTACCCTCGGAGCTGCTAGGATCTATGAGGACCTCCTTGGAGCCCTCTGCCGATTCGAACGACCCGGTTGATTTCTTCGCGTCGAGCACTTCTTCGGAGACCTCCTCCTTGAGAGCGGTGAGTTCCCCGGAGGCAACGATTGCTGTGGCGTGGCCGTAGCACTCGACCTCGCACTCGTAGGCCCGTTGGAAGGAGGTGATGACCCCGTGGGGGCCCGACATCTTCAGCTTGAGGTATGTGTAGTTGGGGATAGCCATGAACTTCACGTAGCATGGTCGTCCCAAGATGGCGTGGAAAGTTCCGGGGAACCCAACCACCTTGAAGGTGAGGGTCTCGGTCCTATAATTGAACTGATCCCCGAAGGTGATGGGCAGATCGATCTGTGTGGCAGAACCTCATAAATTATAGGGCCCACATGCACCTATCACTGTTCAATGACCTCTGACGACTATGCATATGTTCCCGGTCACTTAAGAAGACTGTCGGGTGTCCTCGGGGAACCCCGAATCATCCATGATTTCCAAGCAGGATCCCATTATAGAGTCATTGCACTATTACAACATTTATTCAAATATATACATTAGAGTGAAATAGCGGAAGTCTTACAATAACTTAGTTTACAAAACAGTTGTTTCAAACCTTACAAACTAAGTACGATTATTATTATAAACCATAGTAGTAGAGTGGCATTAGTAACATAATACAAAACACACAATTAAGATGCCCTGCCCAAGGGCCACACATTTACTTGTCATCGTCGATTTGAAAAACAGTCATGCAGCACGGTCCAAAGCAGACCTGCTCATGAGGCTCACCTGCAACAAGGGTTAATGAACCCTGAGTACAAAAGTACTCAACAAGACTTAACCAAAATAAAAACTGAGAAGACTCAGGAATGCAGGCTCAGGGATTCAAGGTAAGGCTTTAGCAATAAACAAAGTTCTTTTGCGTAAAAGCTCTCTAACAAGATTCTTTTATTTCAACATATCAAACTTCATCAAGATCATATATAAAGCTGACAGGATCCATAATGAGATCATGAAACTCCATATCCAACTCTTTCTCAAATCTTACTCAAGTTTCATTTATTTACTACGATGATGAACAGTGAGTTGAGTCTCCATAACCGAGGAGCAACGACGATTCGAACCGATATAACCCAGCTGGGGATTCCCAACCACACGACATATGTAGGTCCCTGACCTACATATACCAACCTACCCTCAGATCCTCTAAAACAAGAACGGGTCCGCGCCACCCGAGAGCACAGTACTCCACCAATCCAGCCCATTACCACGTGGGTACATGCTACTCCCACCATCTATCCACTCCCAGTGCACGAGTAGCCATTCTCGTAACAGAATAGCCGAGTTAAGGCTTACCGGAGTATGTGGCTAGTACTACAAAGTCTCACCTCATGCAATTCAACAACGGACGGTTCTTAATCGACACAGGCGGAAAGAACCCGCTCACAAGACATTCATGTCTTGTGGCTCTCACACACCGAGTTCGCCCGGTCTAGATTTATTACTCCACAAGCTCATATCTCATAACAACATAAAATAACCGACCGTAACCAAAGACCCTTTTATATCTCACAGGTGATAGGTAAGCACCCGACTTTTATCTGTCTAAGCATGGCTAAGCATAAGTAGGCATTCTCGAAGTAAAACTGGTAACAAGGTTGATATGGAAAGACAAGGTTGGTAATGCACCAATTAGGTTTTTCACTCAACTCCTAATCACTTAATGCAATACTTGAAAGCAAAAGCGATATAAATTTGTAAAATACAAGGTAGGTTTAAATGCATCCGGGGCTTGCCTTGATTTTCGGAAAAGTCAGGTTCTGGAGTCGTTCCACAGATATCAAACCCGACCTCAACAGATGGATTAACTTCCTCAACAACTTGATTGACTACCACGTTCTCACTTTCATTCACTACATGAATTAACAATGCCATGTTTAATATGATGCAAGATATAAAACATGATGCTTGACAATGGATGCAAAAGTTAATAACTTGAATACAACTTTCTTTTGCGGTACAGTTATAAGCCAACAACTAACTAAACCTTTTCATAAACCCAAACACTTACTTTAAGTACCAAGAATTATTTTATACTAATGACCCAAGGTCATCACTCAATCCAAAAATTCAAACAAAACCTAAGTCATTAAGGTTTACTATTTGCTTTTATGAATTAATTATTTAATTCAAAATTATGAAACAAATCAACTTTTTCCAAACGAGCTCCAAATTTTTGTGAAGGCTCATCACATGATAACTAAGTGGAAAAACAATTTTCATAATTTTTGGATAATTATGAAAACTCATTTATTAATTAATTGAGTAATTTTTATCACATTCAAAAAGTACTTAAAATTAACATTTGATATTTTTCCTAAATAGTTTACATCTCAAAGAGGTCACCTAAAAATTTTCAAAATTTTTGGAGCTATATTTAATTCTACACACAAAATAACAACAACTTATACTATTCATTCATTTCTGAAAAAGAAAAATTTCCATTTTCAAACAAACCGTCACTGACATCGGGCCCCACTGTCAGCCCGCGCTGACCATGGCGGCATCGATGCTCGTTGACCGGCGATTTCTCGCCGACGGTGACGTCTCCGGCCATAGCGACGATAGCATCATGCTCCCCACATCACAATGCATCGATAGGAGGTACTAGCTAGACCAATTATGGCGGGGTCCGAGCTCGACGCCGGCCATGGCGGCCACGACGGCGCGGCTGGAATGCGGTGGAAGCTCACCGATGGTGAGATGTTGCTCGCTCGGTACTATTTACATTAATTACCAAATTGCCACTCGCTTTAATTCTCAAATTACTCCCAAATTTGTATGGTAACTCAAAAATCTCCAAAAATAAAAGTTGTTCCAAATTTAAAGTTCTACAACTTTGCTTTAATAATAATACTCTAATTCGGTTTACATTTTGAAATGCAAGTTTTAAAATCAAAAGGGGACACTTAAAGAATTTATCCCTTTTCAAATTACTTCAAATTTTTCATAACAACTTTGAAAACTCTAAAAACCAACTTTGTACACATTGACAAGCTCTACACTTTCTCTTTTAGGCTCAACCCCAAAATGTGCTTAGATTTTGAATTAGGTTTTCCAGGGTAGAATTAAAATACTAGAAATTCGGGTTTTTGAAATCCAATTCAAAACAAAGGTTATGAACTCGATTCATCCATACAATTCAACACATATAAACATAAAAATAAACTTGTTTTAGTGAATGCATATCAAAGTTTTCACTAACACAAGAATGATGTGCAATACATATGATGACATGGCATGTTTTAGGGTTTAAAACACCAGAGGTGTTACAATCTGTCCTAGCGGCATGGCCTATTTCCCGGGCACAATGTCGTGAAAAGGTGCTTGGGTTGGGCGGAGGTTCGTCCGATCGATGCCCATCTCATCGAGCGTCTTGGCGTACATGATGTTGAGGTCGCTGCCTCCATCCATCAGTACTTTGGTGAGCCACTTTGGGCCGACGATCAGGTCGACGACAAGCGGATACCTCCCTGGGTGCGGGACGGTATCCGGATGGTCGGTCCGGTCGAAGGTTATGGTGGACTCCAACCACCGGAGGAAGGGAGGTGTGGCCGGTTGGGCCATGTAGACCTCGCGGCGTGCGACCTTCTGACGGTGTTTGGAGTTGTAGGTCGTCGACCCCCCGAAGATCATAAGGTAGCCGTTTGGCGTTGGAAAGCCGTCGTCCTTCTCCTCGGCGTCGTCCGCAATGGGGGCAGGTTCCTTCCCCGCTCCCCTATGTTGGCGCTTTTGGCCAAGAACTTCTGCATGAGGCTGCAGTCCTTGAGCAGATGTTTTACGGGAAAGGCGTGGTTCAGGAGTGATTTTTTGAAGTGATTTGGAGTGCCCTCCGCAGGCTTCCGACCACCCTTGCGGTCGGCAGCATCCACGAGCAAGTCCTTGCTCCATTGCTTCTTATTCTTTCTCTTGGTGGAACGATTGGAGGTGCCTTCACTGGTACCCTCGTCCTACCTTGCCTTGCCCTCGAGGCGATCGAAGATCGCTCCGACCACCTCTTCTCCTGAGGCATGGCTAGTGGCGATGTCTAGGAGTTCCTTGGTGGTTCATGGGCCCTTGCGTCCCAGCTTATGCACCAAGGACTCACAGGTCATCCTAGACAGGAAGGCTCCTATCACGCCGGCATCGGTGACGTTAGGGAGCTCGTTGCACTACCGGGAGAAGTGCCGGATGTACCCGTGGAGGGTCTCACCGACCTTCTGATGGTAGTTCTTGAGGTCCCATGGGTTTCCAGGGCGTTTATATGTGCCCTGCAAGTTTCCCACAAAGACCTCCTTTAGATCCGCCCAACTCTAGATTGCGTTGGACGGCAGGTGTTCCAACCATGCCTGACCCAAATCTGCCATGAATAGTGGAAGGTTGCGGATAATGAAGTCGTCATTATCCACACCACCGTCTTGACAGGTAAGCCAATAGTCTTCAAGCCAAAGCTCGGGGTTTGTCTCCCTAGAGTACTTAGGGATGTTGGTAGGTGGTCGATACCTTGGTGGGAACGCAGCGTTGAGGATGTGTCGGCCGAAGGTCCGAGGGCCTGGTAGGCCAGGGCTCGGGCTCTGGTCCTCGCCGCTGTCATAGCATCTGCCACATCGAGGATGATAGCCATGGCGGGCTCCTTCCCTTGGGTGGCCGTAGGTGCGCCTGCGGGCATCGATGGTGTTGCGTGCATCACGGTCGCGGCCGAGACACTGATGTATCTGGGTCACAACGCGCTACCCGCCGCCTTGTGGTGCTTGGTGGACTGATGCATCCCTGACGGGATGTACTGAAGGCATACGCTGGCTGGTGTCGAGCTTGCATCGTCGAGACAACGAGCTTTTCTGCCTGCTGTGCCGCCGCACGCTCGAGCAGCGTGCGGATTTCACGGTGGGCCCGGTGATCCACGAGCGTTGTGGCCTCTGGAAGGCCATGGAGCAAGGCCGTGGCGGCGGCGATGTTCTGGGTCGCCCGAGCGAAGCAAGGAAGGGTTTCATCATCGGCGATGATCCTTCGGTTCACGTCGCGGGCTACGGCGCGTGCGTGCCCATCGTCTCCGCGGTGTTCGATCTCCCGATCCACCAACACGTATTCCCGAACAAGCTGTTGTCCGACCTCATTGATCTCCTGTTTTCGGGCTTTTAGCTGCTCCACCCCTACGTGGGATGAGGCCGCCATTCTTCCTTCGGTTTCGTCGCCGAGGTTGCCCACCGGGGTGACCTCCTTCTCGAAGGTGCTTTCGACATGTCCCTCGGAGGTTTCCGCCATGAAGCATTCCTGGGAGGGATGATGGCTCCCCCTGCCAGAGTCAGAACCAGAGTCCGACCCTAGACCCTCTATGAGGAGGCTGTGGAGGGATTCTATGATGCTTTCGATCATCCCCACAAACTCGTTGTTCGTGGGGGACGGGATCACATGCTGGGCCACAAGGTGGCTTACGGTCGCCGCGGTGTTGCGGGGACCGAACGGAAATGCCATTGAGGCGCTCCGTGCGGAGCATTTCGGAGAGAGGGTGAGGCGGCGCGGGGCCTCCCTGGACGGCTGTAGGGTCCAAGGGAGATGTCGGGCTGGCCCTCAAGCCTTTGGTAGCCGGAGCCGATGGAGGGGAGAGATTGGATGGTGAGATGGGCCAACACCAACTCTCCTCCCACCGTGACAATGAAGTCTAGGTCACCGAAACACACGTGTGCACCCGGGACCCAGCGGATTGCGTAGTTAGCCATCCAAGGCCTGATTTGGAACGCGCAAAGGCCCCTACCTGGCGCACCAACTATCGGTGTTTCGAACAAACACCGGCTAGTAAATTTATAATTGTTGCGCGTTAGGCCCGGATGATGCACTAAAGGACAAAGGTTTATACTAGTTCAGGCTAAACATCCCTACGTCTAGTCTGCCGCTGCTCGTGTTATTAGTGTCGAAAATGGTTCGTAGTAGGTGGTACAAATGGTCGAGAGAGGGAAAGGTCCCAAGTCTCTGATGGAATGGTCGAAGAGGATGCCAAGAGCTTGGTCGCTGCTTGGCCATGTGTGATGTGTGTTATTCAGTTGTGTCGATCGATCTCTCTGTGAGCTTATCCATCACTTTAGCGGGGTGCCCTGCCCTCCCTTTTATAGACCAAGGGGGAGCAGGGGTTACATGCTGGAGAAAGGAGAAAAACCAGAGGCCAAGAAGCCCCTCCGAAGGTGTTGGGCCCTCCTTTTCCGTTGAGCCAGTCCCGCTGACACGGCCAGACGGTGTCAGGGATTGGCACGTTTGCCAGACGCCTGTGTGCTGATGACACCAAGCCCTTACCAGATCAGCAAGTGGTCACGTCCAGTCCTGCCCCTCCGGGCGGCGTGTCGGACAAGGGTGTTGACCTGTAGCCTTGTGGGGAGCGGACGACGCGGTGATTGTACATTCATCACTATAGAGGGCACGAGTCTCTTCTTGGACCGTAGTGGTTGTCGTATATCTATGTCAGGTTCCATGTCTGAGGGCTGAAGGCGGCGCCTACAACACTATTCGGACTCTGCCACGCCCGGAATGGCCTCAAGCTCCCGCCCCGTCGTACCCTGATGGTACTTTCCTGCAGCGGTGCAGGGCATGGTCCTTGGTACTGCGTTTGACTTGAATGTCCTATTGTACCTTGTGCTCATCATTATGAAGGAGCAAACTGTAATCGTTGGGCGAGGCGAACTCTGCCCCTGGCCGTCGGGCAAGGCGGAGCCTGTCCTCAGCCATTGGGCGAGGTGGACTCTGCCCCTAGCCGTCGGGCAAGGTGGAGCCTGTCCTCAACCATCGGGCGAGGCGGGACCGGCCCTCAGGGGTCGGGCGAGGCGGACCCAGCCCTTAGCCATCGGGCGAGGCAGAGCCTAGCCCCCAGAGGTCGGGCGAGGCAGAACCAGTCTTCCGTCGTTTGGACAAGAAACGCAGTAGCGTTCTCATCTGATCGGAAGTATCAACGTTCGATGGTCATTGGTTCCACCTCATTAGGTACCCCAGTATTAGGTCCCCGACAAGTTGCTTTCGTAAGCAATTTATCTTGGTTGGTTTTGCATAGGCATGCAGCTGCTAGCTAGAGATGGCTACAATTTTATTATCCGACGAGAGATCAAATGGATAGCAGTGGACTTTCTAGCATGTGCAGTAAAAATGCAATAGCTATGCCTCCTCCGTTGTGCATTAGATCGAGGTGACACTTGCTCAGATGAACTCCTTGCTGCATGGTTCTTTCAAATTCAACAAATTTCATCGAAGACATGAGTTGGGTTTAGCACAGATCGAAAGCCACTCATGACTACTACCACTATTGATACATTTTTGGTTCACCAAACTGAGGCACAAAGCTACCCTTACGCGGTTGGCAAGAGTGAGAAGTGTCTAGCCTAGTTAGATGGACGATGCTCGAACCATCAAGTGCGCACGAAGATAATGGTAAACGTTACTTTGTGAACCAAAATGTTTGCACAAATGTGCACATTACATGCTAGATAGAAAGATAACATAATGGCAAACTAGACTTCATATATATATATGGAGTATAGCTATGATCTACCATCTACCATAAGAGGAGAGCAGTGCCATCCCACTACTCAAAGGCATCCAACTATTACCTAGACATACTAGTTCTAACTACAGATGATTAACATGACTTCATACTAATTCTAATGACGCGAGCCAGCATACTAGACTTCTCTACCAGGGTGAAATGACATGGCTGGATGATCCCTTCAGTCCATCCAACCCTGGTTCCTCGCCAGGGCGCGATGGCGGGCAATGTTCTTGTCGTTGGTGTAGTAGCCATCTCAGAGGCCACGTGCCTTTGCCAAGACATGCGCCCTGGCATTGGCCTTGTTCTAACCACGAGGCTTATGGTTGGGATAGACGGGGCACACCAGGCCACCAAACGGGCTAGTGTGGATGAACATATTTGGGCCCATGGGGGTAGGCGTTGGGTGGTCATGCAGACGATCATCGTCGGAGTCCGTCATGATGTTTCCTAGAGAGCCATCGAACTCAGCCATGGCCTTGGCGGACAGCGAGGGGGACCACGACCATGGAGGAGACCTGCTCCCGCTAGGAGCAGATCTAGCGGCGGTGAGCAAACCCAGCATTGGTGAGCGCGACCGCACCGAAGCTAGCGGTGGTGAGCGAACCACCGGTGCCGGTGGCGTCAGCTTCATCGTCAAAGGTGACGGAGAGAGCAATGGCGGCCTTGGAGATGGCCTACGGTAGCATGATAGGAATGCCGATCTCCCATGACTGGATGTTGGCGCCACCTCCGCCGATAACAACCTAGGGTGCACCATCGGCCCCGACTCCACTGAACCGCTGGAGGAAGCGGGGACTAGAGCCAGGCCACCCTTCCTCGATGTGGACCTATAGCGATTCATGAGGACGACCTTCATGGCAACCAACGGGGAGGCGGTGGTGGGGATTTTGTGAGGTGAGGCAAGGGCTTTTGCACAATGCAAGGTCAAATGAAACAATTGGAATTGGAGCGAGGCCAGGCTTTATGTATACACAGGGACTGTAGGGCTTTTAAGGTGAGATAAAGATTTACTTTTTCCAAACCACTATGTGTCACCTCAGGTGCCATCGCACTACCTTAGGAATCACAACCGTATTACACCAGGGAAGGCGTGTGCGATCGGAGATGTAGGAGTAATGGTGTACCCAACCATCCTCTACAAAAACAGAGGACATCTCATCCATTTACACTGATGAGATGGCACAACGATACCAAATGTATGGCCATCGGACATTCTGTCTAGGCGAGAATGAACTCCTCGGGCATGGTTGTTGCAAGTTCAACAAATTTTATTAGATGCATGCAAACAAGATGAGTTGGGTTCACCATAGATCAAAGCCGCTCATGACTACTGATACTACAAACAAATGCACACAGATCGCTACGACACTCAAAACTATGGAAGACACATTTTCTATCCGACTCATTCAAATATACGGTGGAAGGACTTTCTTACGTGCATTTTGGCCAGGCTACTGTATGGCTTCTCAGTTATGCATTTA
Source organism: Miscanthus lutarioriparius (assembly GCA_904845875.1). Lineage (NCBI taxonomy): Eukaryota > Viridiplantae > Streptophyta > Magnoliopsida > Poales > Poaceae > Miscanthus > Miscanthus lutarioriparius. The sequence goes on from CAJGYO010000018.1 coordinate 62,604,273, forward strand.
CGCCAGACTTGCTCCTCTCAAAGAAACATTTGGGCGGTTGCCAAGAGCGAAGTGAATGCAGGAGGAAAGCTCTATGGAGTTATACACTAAGGCCATGTTTGGATACACATGTATTCATCTCAATCCACATATGTTGAAGTGGATTGAAGTGGGATTGAACTAAATTCCATTCTATTCCACTCTAACACATGTGGATTAAGGTGGATACACATGCATCCAAACAAGGCCTTAGTGTATAACTCCGTAATATATCATCATCATTCATCATCATATAAAATTCGGTCTCTGCTCACCCGACGCTAGATGGGGCAACAATATGCCCGCGCAAAAAATTGATTTTGGGTGAAAACAACATCCCCGCACCCAGCAATGCCGCCAACACGAACCAAAAATTAGATCTCTCTCTTTTGCCCTCCTGATGGAAAATTGGTTTACTACGCCATCAATTTCAGACAAGGGTATTTGTGGTATTGTGATGGCCACATAAATTCACAAGGAGTCCTCGTCTCCGCCTCCATCTCCATTCTCTAGCCGGACCAGCCGCACCATCTCTCCTCCCGCTCCAAATCCTAGCGCCCTCTGCCACCCCGGTCCAAACCCTAGCTAGGCGCATTGGCATAGTAGCTTGACTCCCTCTCCACTCTCTAGCCACACCGTCTCTCATACCTCTCTGAACCCTAGCCAGAGTCGGAGCTAGATCCGGATCTAATCCCCTTTGTCGACAGCAGGTCCGCTGATGGTGGAAGGACTGTCGTCAGCTTTGGTACACGCCGGATTCAGACCCCCTATGTTGGCACCTGTCATGACCGAGCCCCAACATCATCGTTGATGACCACCACACCGGATCTGCTACCCCTTCATCGACATCGGCCGTACCACTTCCGCGACTAGGATGACAAGAGGGCGGTGTCGACGATGCAGCATAACCAGGAATAGCAAGAGATACCCAAATTCCTTTTAGGCCTTGTTTGGATGCATGTGTATCCACTTCAATCCATATGTGTGGGACTAGATTGGAATGGAACTTAGTTTAATTCCACTCCAATGCACTTCAACACATGTGGATCAAGATGAATACATGCACATCCAAACAAGGCCTTATGATGCATGCTGTATTCTAGTGGTTGGACCTAGGACATGTAGATACATAGTTACGGGGTTACATGTTTCTTAGTTGATTGTAGTTCACATGTGCTTTATTCAAGTAATAGCTTTTGTATAAGCTGTAGTTCACATGTGTTTTATTCCAATAATGGCTTCCGTATAAGTTGTAGTTTAGGCGCCTAATTTGCACGCTCTTGCTCTATTTTGTTGACATTCGGTATAAGGTTAACTCAATAAATGTTATTGTAATCTACATGTTGACATCCGAAATATCTCCCTAAAGCAGGGAGCGTGTTCAGGGATATGGTGATACATATACAGATTTAGAAGAGCCAATACCCCTTGCAATTGAGGTACTTATTCTATCTTGTCATGTTGGGATGGGAGGGGGGTTGGTTTAGGTAGCAATGCAATTCCATTCTTTGTTGTGTGGATAGCAATGCAATTTTTACATGTTTGTCCCTTAAGTTTGTTTCTCCAATTTTAGGCTATGGGTTACATGTTTGTTTCTCTGCAATGGTACTACCTTAGATATGTCTATAAATCAAGTCACGCTATTTGATATCCATGTTACTTTTCTAACAATCTGAATGTATGAAAACTGTGTAGTACCATTGCAGAGAAGAGCGAGGAAGTCGAGGCAAGCAACTAAGGGGTTGGGCTTCACAAAACCACCCAATCAATGGAAACAAGGATGCCCATCTCGGTTGTCATGGGGAACAAAAGGCCACATGATCTATTGCAAGCTACTAAGTTTGCCTCAGAGGCAAGTGTAGTAGTCAGGTCTCAAGTACCAATTTTCCCGCACTGGAAACATTACAAACGATGGATCGAACATCTCAATGAATTTGTGGCCAAGCTATCTATAAGTATGTATATCCTCTGTTGACATTCAACTCTGTCTTGAGCACCTTAGTAATGGATTTAATTTGCATTCACACTTCGGCACTTGAGGCTAGTCATTGATGACAATGATGAAGCAACAAAAGAAGCATGCACGAGTGTATTCCAGTCTGTTATACGGTAGACGCGGTACAGGTTCAAGTGTGTGGCAGAACCGCCTAATCTAATGCCTCCCAGGAGTACTTGTCTTCCATTAGACACTAAGTACTCAAGGGAAGACACTAAATTACGTAGTCTCGTTGAGCACACCCCAAGGGAGAACCCAAAAAATCCACACTTTTCCATCAGGATCACAAATGAGAGAATAAAGCTTACAACATTCTTAAATCATTTCTTACATCACTTTTCATGCAGATCAGAGTATAATATTTATGGATTATAACAGCGGAATATACCCATGTTATCAGAGTTATGAACAATTTAATTTAACAGCGGAATATAAGCATGTGATCAGAGTTATAGCGGAAATAAATATCTATTCATGACATGATGAAGCATTGATACATAAACTATGACAATAGATGATAAAACTTCTATTTATAAAACATTTAGCAAGAGTTATAAATAAAAACTATGATCGCAAGCGTAAAGGAATCCTCTCTAAGCCCACCAGGAGTAATCCACACCCAAGATTCAGCTCTAGCATCCACTTGTCACCTGCAACAGGGAGAAATAAAACCCTGAGTACTCAATTATACTCAGTAAGACTTACCCGACAAGAGGAAAGAAAAGACTCTAAGGATATGCAAGGCTATTTGACTTGTGGGTTTATTGCATCTGCAGGAAGCATTACTAAGCGTGCGTCCTTATATTCAATTTTATTAGTAGTCAGCATTAGTTCATTAACTAACCATTCTATGTAAGCACTTATGCTACTTTCAAGCAGGTGGTAAGCAATCAAAATCATTTTACCATTTTTCACCTTCCAATTCTTACTACGCTGCTAGAATGTAGACAAGTCATATCGGATCACCCGGCGGTTCACGAACCAATGTATCCCAGCTAGGTACCCTGAAACACACGCCCCTCTTGTACCCTAGGCACAAGCAAGACCAACCCACTACCCTCCTATCACAGAGTCCAGGTCCCCGTCCAAACTTGGACTCCAAGCCCCCGCTCCTGAGTCCCGGACTCAGTGCGGTGATTAGACCTCCACCATCCCGCCTCTAATCAGTCGGTCCGGAAAGAGCCAAAACTCATGACAAAAGAGCAATGAGCCTTCCCGCGCCCATACATAAGTATGTGATCAGGATAATAAATCTGTGACCTGTCTAGAACCCAATGCAACGGCCGGTCCTTAACCGACACAGGTGGAACAAATGCAATCCGAGCCTCGCTCGAATGCCAAACCAAGTCCAGATCCAAAGTACCATTCCGCTCGGTCTCCAATTATCATTTATATATATTTTAGGTGCCTCTATCCCTTGTGTAATCCGGGGCTCACAATTCATGCTTATACAAGTTAGAACAAACTCATGTCTAGCAATGGTAGAGTAGTCATATTCCAAGACATATTCCAATTCTATTACAACGCACATGCATGTTGCTAGTTTTTTAAGAAGTGAAAAGAAATCATATGGATCATTTTTGCCGATGATGGTTAGAGTTTACTAAATTAATAGTTAGATACTATATGTTTTGTGAGAATTTTATTTTTTATCGCATAACGTAGGAGATTCTAATCGACTATAATGAGGTAAGCTACACTACTAGTTTAGTTTGGAATCTATATACTCTAATAAAGTTGTCCATATCATTCACCACTAAGTGTCCTAGTAACTTGCAATTTTGTCATGCAAGCTATCTTTGTCATCCTCTTAATTACAAAAATTGTTTGAATTATCTCTATTATGTGCGGTCCTTTTAATCTTTAATCTATCAACGTACAAGTCATCTATACATGTTATTTGTTTCATCATTCCATCATTTTATAATGTGATCTAATATTCAATTGACTTTTCTTATATACATTTACTCCCTCCGTTGTAAAATAGATGATATTATAGGATTCAAATTTTGTCCCAAAATACTTAACCTTATAGCATCACAATACATGTTTTTCTTTTTTCAATAGACCTTTCTCTTTTTCCAATAAAAACGCTCAGCCACGGGCGTGTGTCACCGTCCGGACGCGGCTCCTAGCGTAGCGGACCGATCTCCCCAAAAAAAACCCACTCCGCTCATCCGCCCATCGTGGCATAGCTAGGCATTTTTGGGCCGCTCATTAGTCCGCCCCGTTGCGTCCCGTCCCCCGTCGGGCATCGCGCAGCCGTGTCCTCCCCACACCACACCACACCCCATTGCCGGCTACACCGTGCCCCATCCTCAACGAGCAGACGGCGCTGGATGACAGCGGTCGAGCGAGCAGTGGCAGTTGGAGTAGCAGCAACAGGGCCATGTTGACGGGCGCGAACCTGGGCCGCCAGTAGGCATTGGAGAATCGTAGGAGGGCCACGCCGCTATTGCACCGGTGAGCTTCATGCATCGCCGCCAAACTCCGCACCGACGTCGAGCTCTACAACGACGAGCGTCCATTCGTCCAAGCAGTAAGTAATGTGATATTGTGCTGAAAGCACATGTTGCAACCGTATCTTTCAAGTGTTTCAGATGTTTTTAAAGGTGTGTTGTAAGTGTTTAATGCGGATGTTGCAAAAGTAGATTGAGATATTGCATATGTTGTAATAGTTGTACATGTACGTTGCAAGATTTTGTTCTCAATGTTTCATCTATTTTTTTCAAATGTATGTTGCAAGTGTGTTTATTTGGATGTTTATGTTTCACACAAATGTTGCAAGTGTTTTATCTGGATGTTGCGTATGTTTTATAATAGTTTTCAAGTGTTTTCATGTGTTTTTGCAAGTGTATAGATGTATGTTTCAAGTGTTTCATCTGCCTTCAGTCGTATGTTGCAAGTGTTGCATCTGGATATTTTAAAAGTAGATCGGGTGCCGCATCCCCCTCCTCACTTTTTGCTGCCTTGCCTCGTTGTCTCCTTCTCCTCTCGGCGGCGGATGCGCATCCGCCGCCCCTTACCCCTCTTCTCGATGCTGGTGGCGTTCGAGGCGGCGTAGACGCGCGAAATGGCGCGGGAAACGGTTGCAGGCGCAGGCGTCCGTATGCCCCATCCGTCCGGACACTAGCAAGCCTGTTTTCCAATATATCTGTATATCTATCTCTATTTCTCTATCTATGTTCTTGTTACCTGTGCACCACACCTTTTTCACTCCTAAAATTTTCCAGTGTGAAACAGAGGGGTATAACAAATTTATTTCTAAGAAAGTTTGATGGCAACGCGTGAGAAATCTCTATAGTGTATATATATATATAACGTTTGAAGACACGTGTTAGTGTTGGCTATAAGTACCAATCGCCAGCGAGGACGATGGGATCTGCACGCACACGGCACACGGCACACATTTCCATGCGGCATGGCGATTGCCGCGTGCATGCCGACTTGCTCCTTTTCGTGCACTGCCACCCCGATGTCCTCCGTTCTGACTGATGAGACGCAGACGCCGCGGAGCGAGATGCAAAGTTGCACAATCAAAAAAGGAGAGCAAGCGGAATCCAAATTCCAGCATGGTCCGTCCCCGCGCTCCTCCGTCGCGCGTTGTCGTGCGGTTGCTTTCGGCCAAAGTCCCATCTCAAAAGTGCCGAGGGCCGCGCTGCATGATCACTGACCCTCCCTCGCAGCAGGGACGAGCCAGAAAAGGCTGCAATGACACATGGCGGATGGGCTGCGCCTGCGCGGCACGGAGTATTTCGCTTGAGGGTATCTCTTAGACAAAAAATTTAATATATATTCGGCATCTTCTCCAACAACAAGAATTAAAAAAGAATTCTTTATGCAAATGGTTTTCAGGAGAGACAATGCCCATATTTGGGTTGTGCTCTCTCAGACAACCCAAAATATGTCTCCCGTATAGGTACCCCGTTGGAGACTAATTTTAGGTCTCTTGCTATCTATTTTTGGTTTGACGCCCATACGAGTTGATACGGCAGGAGAACGCACCACCCATACACGCACATGCTGCAGTAGTTGGCTAGTGGGGCGGCGGGCCACGCAAATGCCACTACTACAGAATGGACTTGTTGTCCCGGACGGTAACGGCCTTTAGTCCCGGTTACCGCACTGGGACAACAATCTCGGGATTAAAGGTGCCACCTTTAGTCCCGGGTCATCGATCCAGGGCTAAAGAGGGACCTTTAGTCCCGGTTGGTGTTACCAATCGGGACTAAAGGCCCTCCACCGAAAGCAACGTGGTCAAGATTTTTAGTCCCGGTTGGTAACCCCAACCGGGACTAAAGGTTCCTTTTCTTTTTCTTTTCTTTTTTGTTTAATTTGTTTTCAGTTCAGTTACACGTATTTGTTTAATATATAATATGTTTTTATGTACGTATTCTACGCTGCTAATATAAATACACGCACGCATATAATTACATCTAATTCTCATCTCGAGCATTATTATATTCGAATAAAGTATGAACCTATATATATATACAACACTTTCATAATCTTGTTCTCGAAAATAACGATATCAATAAACATTTAATTTATATCATTCATTCCTTAGAATCAAAGTAGAACTCGCCGTTTGGATTTAGCACTTTTTCTAGAAGAAATCCTGCTATTGACTCATGAACTGCTTTCAGATGGTCTTTTTGCATGACCCTTCGTTTCAACCATTCAGTCTTGCATTTGAAATAAAAGGAAAAGTATTAATATATATATATATATATTCATTTAAAATAAATAAAAATTAATATATACGTACTCGAGGACATCTTTAGGAGTTCTTCTTATATGTTGCAGATGATAAATTCACAAACGTAGTATCCACACAAGTTATTACGGTGGTCGCACATAAACACCCACTGCATTTGAGAAGAAGATTATTCTCATCATCTCACACGTAAATTGAAGTACGATATAGTAATTAAACACGTGGGGAAGTGTATATAGTACAACTTATCTTGGTATTTCAACTACATTAAGTGGTGCCTTGCAATCCTTGCGATGTTGCCAAATAAACTCTTTCCAAACCCGTATGCGACGAATAATGTACGATCGTTAATAAATTATGGCAAAGTCTATTCAATAATAGTTGGTGCGCGAGAGATCGAAATTACTGGATAATGTCTATCATATCTTGGTATAGTGCCCGCTCTTTTCTCAACGAGTCAAAGATTACTAACCGACTTGAGTTTAACTCAATGACAATGAGTATCCAATGAAAATCGCATTGGTTTTATACACACACGATATATGCATATAAGTTGTATTGATATTACATAAAATGTGTAGACTACATTATTATTAACACTTACTCAAAGTTGTACGGGAAAAGTATTGTTGTCTTGTCGTCGGTCGCTTCACGAAGAACATCATGATATTCTCCGTGCTTCGGATACCCACCGCTCCTTGATAATAATACCGGTTTTGAATACGATATAAGGATCAATGAAGCCAACACTTTGGTGTCTTGTATTCTTTGGAGCTCGACATCCGGAATCAGTATATAAATATAAGTTACATGTGAGGATAATTATATACACGACGCATGGAAGTGAGTTTATTAAATAAAAGTAAGAATCACTTACAAACAAAAGGAGCTAATGATTGATTTGTCCGAGGCGTCCAAGTGGTATAGTTGATGCAATTCTTGAAACTAATATGTAAAATGTCATCACCACGAAAGTAATGATGGTCTCTAAATCGACAAAGATCCTTTGCTCACCCCCGCCACACGCTTTGCATGTATCACTTGTTGAGCAAGTACATTTATGCGTACCCAATTCATTCAGAGTCAGCAGGTTGTACAGACTTTTGCCATATTTATAAGTCTTTCAGGTATCAACTTCTAGGTTCTGGATTGGAGCTTTGCCCGTCAATTGATCCAAGGTTAAACCAGTATCTTCAAAAAAAGCATTAAGGGCTTGAACCGACACTTCTCCAGAGTTGTCTGGTCGATAGACTTCTATGTTGGAACCATATTCATTAGCAACAAGATTTTGCATTGGTTGCTTCTGTTGTCCGAGCTGTGGGACATCCTTCCCTGATGCTCCTTTCCTTTTCTTATCTGCATCATGTGACTTCACGAGGGAGCGGTCATAGTCTGATAGTGGCGAAGGCTTATGAAGTTCAATCATCTTTTTCTTGTGAGCATCGACCTTCTGCCTCAACACATCTCGTGGTATGTAAAAGTACGGCTTCTCCTTAAGCTTCGCTTGACTCTTGTTTTTGATATCTATAAAAAAATCTTTCACTTTTTTGTCTTCTTCGGCTGCTATTTGCTAAATCCAATTAAATATAATAACACATAATATTTCATAAGGATAAACAATAATAAGGTATAGGCTTTGGAATCGAATCAAAAACACTTTCGATCCAAAAACATGGAAATAAGTACATGTACATATATACACATAGAATGATACAATATATTTTCTCTCTCTCAACACATAGAAATAAGTGCATATGTCTATATCTCTAGATATGCATGTGATAACACATAGAATGTCTCTCTAGATACAATTTTCTCTCTCTCTCAACTCATGGAAATAAGTACATGTATATATACATATAGAAATAATTAAGTACATATGTATACACATATAGAATATCTCTCTAGATATATATATAGAGAGAGATAGAATATATAATTACTAAATCCAATTAAATAAATCTAACATGAAATTAGATAAACTAGTAATAGATAATACATTTTAAAAATTCTAACTAACTAAAAAATTATCTAAAAAACTAACATATATCAACTAACAATCTAACTAACATATATCAATTATCTAATAAATCTAACTAACTAAAAAATCTAAGTAACATATATCAATTATCTAATAAATCTAACTAACTAAAAAATCTAACTAACATATATCAAAAACTATCTAAAAAACTAACTAAACTACTAAATATTATTTATTAGTATTATCTAAAAACAATTAAAAATCCAACATTATAATCATTTACGGCAACGCAGGCTTGCCAAGGGCAGGCGAGTTCGACGATGAGGCCGGGTGGGCTGGGCTCGACGACGCAGCAGACGAGGCCAAGCCAAGCGGGCTCTCGACGGCAGCCTGAGATCACGAGGCAGGCAGGCGGGTGAGAGCTCGACGGAGGCAGGGGCGAGGCGGTGAGGCTCGACGACACGGGCGAGACGAGGCGGGATCGACGATTTAGGCGGGGCTCGGCGGACGACGAGGACGAGCTCAAAGTCGGTGGCGGAGACGGATCGGAGAGACGACGCAGCGAGATCAAGATGAACAGAACAAGTCGATATATATAGGCGGTACCCTTTAGTCCCGGTTTGGTAACACCAGGCCGGGACTAAAGGCCATTTAGTCCCATTTGGTAATCTCAACCGGGACTAAAGGTCCAACCCTTTAGTCTCGGCCGCTTACAAGCCGGGACTAAAGGCTTTTTAGTCCCGGTTGGTGTTACAGTAGGGACAAAAAATATTTTTGGTGGCACCGAAATTGCCGCCCACCCTTTAGTCCCGGTTCTTGGCCCGGGCGGGATGAAGGCCTAAAAATTTTGGCAACCCGCCAGCGTAATCTGAGAGAATCTAGGGTCCCGAAAACTAGTTTGTAGGCGTCGAAATTTAAAAATCACAAATTTGAACCGTCCAAACTTTCTCAAATGGAAAGTTGACCAAAACAACAATTGTAGATCTTTTTGATTTTAACAAACTTGGTATTCAAAACTTTTCAATTTGAAGTCATTTAGAGTTCATAATACTAGAGTCAAAGTGTTGTTTTTTTATTTGACCAAATTTGACTTGGTCAAACTTGCTCAAATGAGACACTAAATGACCTCAGATGAAAAAACTCTGAATACCAAGTTTGATCATTGTATCATGCGAGCACAACAGTGAATTTCTTCTTGACGTATGACCCTTGGTTATGATATTGTCGTAACCATGGAGTGTCTTCATCATTTAACATGATGCTTGGATCTTTCTTCACTATAAAGGGTGGAATTCGGACATTTCTTTCGTAATCTTCTGACATATCTGACTTGTCTTCAATTCCCACTATATTTATTTTCCTAGAAAGAATTATGTGTTCGTTTTTTCCTCTCTTTGATTTTGTAGACATGTCTTTCACATAGAACACCTGACTCACATCGGCAGCAAGGACGAATGGTTCCTCTTTGTACCCAATATTGTTGAGGTCCACTGTTGTCATTCCATACTCTTTGTCGACTGTTACCCCTCCTCCGGTTAGCTTCACCCATTGGCACCGGAACAAAGGGACTTTAAAATTAGGTGCGTAGTCTAGTTCCCATATCTCTTCTATGCGGCCATAATATGTTTGTATATTCCTATTTGGATCTGTGCCATCTATGCTAACACCACTATTTTGATTGGTGCTCCTTTTATCTTGGGCAAACTGTGGTAAAATGTATTCCCATTTATCTCGCACCCTTGGTGCGTGAGGATATGCCATGATGGTCGCCTAGCCAACAAACAGCTGATTGCTCATCAATATTGTCATCGCCTTGACATTCTTTTCGCAACCAACCCTTTGAAACTTTCCATGTGCTAATGCCTAATCCAAGCTTTAGTCTTCCCGAAACTTGGATCGTAAGAACTCCTTATGTATCTCGATGTACGGATGCACCAATGACGAGTTTCAAGAACTGTAGTGTGCTTTATTGAAATAATCGTCTTCCATGCCGATATATGTTTTCTTCCCTAAAGTTCCTTTACCACTAAGTCTCCCCTCGTGTCGTGATTCGGGAATGCCAATCGGGGCAAGGTCAGGAATAAAGTCAACACAGAACTCAATGACCTCCTCTATTCCATAGCCCCAGGCGATGCTTCCTTCAAAGCTTAGAACGGACTTTCACATATTTCTTCAAGACTCCCATAAACCTCTCGAAGGGAAACATGTTATGTAAGAACACAGGTCCAAGAATACTAATCTCCTTCACCAAATGAACTAGGATGTGTGTCATGATATTAAAGAAGGATGGAGGGAACACCAACTCAAAGTCGACAAGACATTGAACCACATCATTCTCAGAGAGTAGCTAGTTCCTTTGGATTGATTGCCTTCGAGAAATTGCATTGAGGAATGCACATAGCTTCACGGTGGCTAGACGTACATGTGGAGGTAGAATTCCTCTTAAAGCAACCGGAAGCAATTGCGTCATAAGCACACGTCAAATGTGGGACTTTAAGTTTAGGAATTTCTTATCCGCACATTTATTATACCCTTTATATTGGAGGAGAATCTCGATGGGACCTTGATGTCGCTTAGACATTCGAACATGTTGTCCCTCTCTTCTTTGCTAAGCGTGTAGCTAGCAGGACTTAAGTAATGACGTCCATTATCTGTCTTCTCTGGATGAAGGTTGTCTCATTCTTTCATGCCCTACAAGTCCTGGCGTGCTTCAAGTGAATCCTTTGGCTTCCCGTACACACCCATGAATCCTAACAGGTTCACACAAATATTCTTTGTCAGGTGCATCACATCGATTGCGTTGCGGACCTCTAAGACTTGCCAATAGGGTAGCTCCCAAAAGATGGACTTCTTCTTCCACATGGGTGCGTGTCCCTTAGCATCTTTGGGAACAGATTCACTGCCTTGTCCCTTTCCAAATACTACTTTCACATCCTTGACCATTGCGAGTACATCTTCCCCGGTTCGGTTATGAGGCTTCTTCCGGTGGTCTGGCTTACCTTTAAAATGCTTCCCTTTCTTTCTTACTTGGTGATTCAAAGGAAGGAATCGACGATGGCCAAGGTACACGACCTTTCAACATCTTTTCAAATATATACTGTCAAGGTCATCAAAACAATGTGTGCATGCATTATATCCTTTGTTTGTCTAACCTGAAAGATTGCTTAAAGCAGGCCAATCATTGATTGTTACGAACAACATTGCTCATAGGTCAAAGTGTTCTTGTTTGTACTCATCCCAGACACGTACACCTGATTTGTTCCATAAAACTAAAAGTTCTTCAACTAATGGCTTTAGATAGACATCAATATCGTTGCCAGGTTGCCTCGGACCTTGGATGAGGATCGGCATCATAATGAACTTCCGCTTCATGCATAACCATGGAGGAAGGTTGTAGATACATAGAGTAACCGCCAAGTGCTATGACTAGTGCTCGCTCTCCAAAATGATTCATACCATCCGTATTTTAAGGCGAACCTTAAGTTTCTAGCCTCATTTGCAAACTCGAAATTCCACGTCTATCGCTCTCCATTGGGACCCATCATTTGGGTGTCTCAAAGATATTGTCTATCTTACGGTCTTCTTTATACCACCGCAACAACTTTGCATGGTCTTTATTTCGAACAACGCGTTTTAAGCGTGGTATTATAGGAGCATACCACATAACCTTGGCAGGATTTTCTTTCTAGGACGTTGTTCACCCTCGACGTCACCGGGATCATCGCTACCGATCTTATACCGCGATGCTTTACATACCGGGCATTCATCCACATTCTCGTATTCATTGCCATGGTAGAGGATGCATCATTAGGACATGCATGTATCTTCTGGATTTTTAATCCCAAAGGGCAGACAACCTTTTTTGCTTCGTACGTAGTGGTGGGCAATTCATTTGGCTTCGGAAGCATCTTCTTTATGAGGTTCAATAAATTCCCAAATGCCTTGTCGGATACATCATTCTTTGCCTTCCACTGTAGCAATTCCAGTGTTGTACCCAGCTTTTTTTTGCCCCTCTTCGGCAGTCGGGTATAGCAACTTCCTATGATCCTCAAGCATGCGCTCGAACTTAACTTTCTCTTTTTCACTTTCGCATTCTTGTTGTGCATCACGAATGGCATCGCCAAGAGCATCACCGAGATCATCTTCTACCGCTACCTCTTCTTCATCTCCCCCCATTGTAGTATCATCAAAGGCACCATACTGAGCAATAATGTCATCAATGTCTAAATCTTCTCCTTCACCTTCTTCCATCATGACCCCGCTTTCTCCATGCTTACTCCAACATATATAGTTTGACATGAAACCCGACTTAAGCAAATGTGAATGAAGACTCATTGAGCTTGAATATTCCTTTAAATTCTTACATAGGGCACATGGACAAAGACATGAAACCATCCCGCTTATTTGCCTCGGCCACACCTAAGAAATAGTGCAAGCCCTCAATAAAGTCTTGGGGAGCGGCGATCGGCATTGTACATCCAATGGCGTGACATAATCAGATTATACGACAAATTATGAAAACCTTGAACATAATTAAGTATTTTATTACACAACATAGATGACACACACACGGTTGATTAATTAACTAAGCCTGGCTACAATATAAGCAATCCCAACTATCACTAAACAAACTAAAACTACAATGCACTTCAAGAATATAATTATTTCGTGATCGCACATAACTAAAACAGACAAATCATTCTTCCGTTGAATATCAATAAGCTTCTCCTGGCTGGCTCACCGCCTCATCATCATGAAGGAATTAATTCTCGCACGTATGTAGCATAATCTTCCTCCCAGTACCAACCATCACATCCATTGCCCTCCCACTGAAATTAAAGCCAAAAAATATTTAGTCAAAAATATTCAAGAAAAGCGAGTCAATTAGCCATAATAATCAAATGCGTAAGAAACTCACATCGCATCAGGGCACTTGTAGAAAACACGACCCTTGTTGGGTCCCTCGTCTCTTGACTCAAGACTCCATCACAATCTTACGCTTACACTTGCCGCAAATAATGAGAGGGAGTTTCGCCTCAATCGTTCAAGAACCGAACGAGAGGCCGAGGATCCGTACCAGATTGTCATCTACTTTCTATACTTATTTTGTAAACTCATCAGAATTTCACATTTTCTAAAATAATATATTTAAACAAAACTAAAATTATTTATTTATCTAACTAAACGCTTCAAGCAGAGAACATGCTCGTCGAGATGATCACGGTCCGCAAGTTCAACTAGTACTGATTTTCTACAATTTTCTAACAATTTTCTAAGTTTTTCATTTCATGGAAAAATTAATTCTAAGATCACGTAAGTCGGGGGGACGAGGATGGCGCGTGCTCAAATGAGGACGAGCGAGGCGTGATTTTGATGAACTAATTTAACTTTTGTTTATCCAAACATATATGCAAATCATCATGCGCAAAATCATAATAAAGTCCAACATATAAAGTTACACATGCATCTACATCGCAAAATGAGATAAGCTACCGATAAAACATAAGAGGATTAAGTTTGTTACCTCCAAAATCGAAGAGCAACACCAATGAGGGGAGAGAGAGCAAGAACAACGACAAAAGTCAAGAAACGAGGCAAAGTGAGTTTGAATGGAATGGCTCGGGCTCGGGGAGAAAGAAATGAGTGTATAGGCGGCATAATTAGTCCCGGTTAGGTGGCCAAACCGGGACTAAAGATTAATATTTATTCCCGGGTATCACCCAAAGCGGGACTAAAACCTTTAGTCCCATATTGGTATTACCAACCGGGACTAAAGGTTACCTTTAGTCTCGGTTGGTAATATCTGACCCGGGACTAAAGATCCCGCCCTTGACGACCATCACGTTGGGCGGGGACCTTTAGTCCCGGTTGGTAGATCTGAACCGACTAAAGGGTCCTTTAGTCCCGGTGGCAAAAAATGCCGAGGCTAAAGCCAAATTGGGTCATCGTTCTAAAGTCTGTTCTCTAGTAGTGTGCCATGCCATGCCATGCCACGGCACGCGAGCGCAGTGGATGGGCGCGGGCGCAGCCGGCGCCCGGCGGGCGGGCTGGCCGGCCGTTGCATGCGCACTAGCTAGCTAGCTGCTCGACCGGCTGCCTGCGGTTTCTGTAGAAAGAAACCCAAATGCGCAGTGCCAGGGGACAAATAACTTTTTACCATTATAACGGACGGCCACTCTCTAGTTCTCACCTTGGTGAATTCCCATATTCTTTCACCAGCGTTGTTCGCTCCGAGATACACTTTTACCACTTTTGCACTCGTGGCGCTCCAGCACAGCTTGCCACGTCGACCCCGAGCGCGCGAAGGGTGCAAAATGACCTCGCCTGCCCCTGCCCCCCTCGTCTTAGCTATTCGGGCCGGTCTCAGTTAACCCAACCGGCCCATTTGCCCTGTCCCCTTCATCTCCCCCACGCTCTGCTCTGGACCTCGCCGTCGCCGCCCTCCACCGCCGCATTCCATATTCCATCCCGCCGAAGCCGTCAGCTGAGAAAAGGGGAAAAAAGGTATGTCCCGTCCGGACCAACACTCTCATTCCCCGTTTTGGGTTTGCACATTTATGATTCTAGGTTAGGGTTAGGGTTTTTGAGAATGATGATGGACTTGCTTTTCTTTCTTGGACAGTACATGTAGTCGGTGTTGAAGGCAGACGCAATGCACTGGCATTCGACTAGTGGTTGCCCTGTTTGGTAAGAACCCTAATTTTCCTAGTCGTTTTCTCTTCACTTTCATGGGACGGGACTGCGGATGCTGTGTAGTAGGTTGTCCCTAACATTACATCTGTGTTTGTGCCAGGATTGATCCTGGTAACGCGTTTAGATTAGTTGTAAAGGTTTCTAAGTGGATTGCTGAGGATGAGTACGGGCTAGTGGCAATGGCTGAGCAGGAACACCAAATCTGGCTTGATAGGACTCAACATTATTCTCTAGCTAAGTTTCATGACGAAATGGGTGGGAAGATAATCTGGGGACCTTCACAGACATTGGCAGTTTGGGTGGTTGAGCTTGACAGCCCATCTCAATGGAAAATAAGGAGGGATGAACATTTTTAGCAGCTTATACTGGCTAGATGGAATGAAAAGGAAGCTGTGCTTGTAGTGGATGTTGTCAATAAAGATGATCAATCTGTCAACGCTTGCTCTAATTTTAGGTTTGTCTCTGGTGTAACTTCTGCTGGCAGTGGTGGTCCTAGTAATTCTGCTGGTAATGGTGCTACTGGTAATGATCAAGGCAGTGCTGCTCCTGATAATACACAAGGTAGTGCTGTACATGATAATGTTGAAGGCACTGGTGACACTTGTAGCAGTCCTCCTTCTATGCCACCTGAACAAGCACAACTAGTAGATTGGGCTAAGTTGACCATTTTACAAGAAGATAATGAGAATGGAGACGCCAAGAAAGCTACTGATGAGGATAAAGTTTATGAGGCTATGGGTTTCGCAGCAGCAGATGAGAGAGCTGAGGATGCAGCTAGGGAAGCTATTCCTATTCCTACCATGACAGCTGAGATGCAGGCTGATATGGAAGAGGCAGCAGTTCCAATTGATGACCATGATGATCAAGAGCCAATGTTTGACTAGGACAGACAAAATCTAGATTTGTATGTTGGGGTTTATTTTCCATCCATGAATGATTTTAGGCTAGCTGTAAGACAACATGCAATAGTCAAAGATTTTGAACTTGCTACTGCTCATTCAGATACTGAAAGGTTTAGGGGACATTGTGCTTCTCTAGGATGTCCTTGGATCATTAGAGCTAGAACCCAGCATGGTGGGAGTGTTAGGGTACTTTGCATTTCATTGCTCATACAATATTTTTGCAATTTTTGTATGGCTTTTCAGGTAATGCTGACTCAAATACTCAAATGGTTTGCTTCTTTGCAAGTGCAAATAAATGAAGGTGTGCATACATGTGCCTCTAGGAACAAGGTGCCTAGGGGTGCTATGGCATCACAAGGTTGGGTGGCAGAAATGGCATTACCATATTTGATTAGGATGTCAGCCATGGGCCCAAAGGCACTGAAGGCAGAGCTAGATGAAAAGTACAACATTGATATCAACTACCAGACTGTTGTGTATGGAAGAAAGAGAGCAGCTGACAAGCTTTTTGGCAAGCTTGCTGATTCCTTTGATTGGTTGTATAGGTTTAAGGCAGAGGTGGAATTGAGATCACCTGGTAGTATTGTTGAGGTTGATAGTGAGGAAATTGATGGCAAGGTTCATTTTACTAGATTTTTCTGTTGTTTCAAGGCTGCCATAGATGGTTTTAGAAATGGGTGTAGGCCTTACATTAGTATAGATTCAACCCACTTAAATGGGCTCTGGAATGGCCAGCTGCCCTCTGCTCAAGCATTGGATGGCCACAACTGGATGTTTCCATTGGCCTTTGGATTTTTTGGGTCAGAAACCAAAGACAACTGGATCTGGTTTATGCAGCAGCTTAGCAAAGCAATTGGCCCTATGGAAAATTTAGCAGTGTGTACTGATGCTTGTAAGGGTCTTGAGGCAGCAGTGGCTCAGGTCTGGCCTGATTGTGAGAAGAGGGAGTGTTTCAGGCATTTGATGGAGAATTTAAAGAAGTATTATACTGGAGAGGTGTATGCCAAGAATATGTGGCTAGCAGCAAGGGCTTACACTCCACACAAATTCAAGTTCTATTTTGACAAGGTTGTTGATGCTAGCCCAGGTATTGTCAAGTGGCTAAATGACTACCATAACCTACTTTGGGCTAGGAGCAAGTTGAGTACAGAGACTAAATGTGATTATATCAACAACAATTTGGTGAGTCTTGGAATGCCTGGATCAAAGAATGCAAGGATCTCCCTGTACATTGCTTGGCTGATGCTATTAGGGAGAAGACACTGACTTTGTTTACTAAGAGGAGAAGGATCTCAGTTGCTTTGAATCCTACCATCTTGCCTACTGTCATACACCAATTGAATGCAGCCTCCAGGGGTCCAGGGCACCTCAAAGTAAAGAAGGGCCATCCACAGGAAGCAGAAGTTATAGAAATATACAAGGACCAAGAGGTTAGGAGGCATGTTGTTTATCTAGAACAGCATGCCTGTACTTGCAGGGAGTGGCAGCTCACTGGGAAGCCATGCCCACATGCCCTAGCTGTCATCACCAGCCAAAGACAGCCACAAATGGGCTTGTTTGTTGACCAGTACTATTCTATTGAGAAATTCCAAGCAGCATACCATGGTGTTATCCCTCACATCACTGATAGAAACCAATGGCCAGAAGTTGACAAGGGTTTCAAATGTCATGCACCAATAATCAAGGAAAAAAAGAAGCTAGGTAGGGAGAGGAAGAAAAGGTACCCTGGACCATTTGAAACTACTGGTAGAAGAACTAGGCAGGCAAAATGCAAAGATTGTGGAGAGTATGGACACAAGAGTGGCAGCTGGAGATGCTCACTGACAGGAACAAGGAAAAGGTTAATTCTAAACTTATTTTGTTTACCATTCTCACCAATACTTATATAGTGTACCCAGATCTATTTTGTTTCATGCCAGAAAGAGGACAAAGAAGACAGCAGCAAAACCTGGAAGGCCAAAGAAGGCAAAGAAGGACCAAGCAGATGAGGGCTCAAGTGTTCAGTGTTCACCAAGGACAAGACTGGCAGCAGCCAGAGAAGCAGCTGACAGAGCAGCCAAAGCAGCTCAGCTAGCTGCAGATAAGGCAGCAGTAGCAGCTAAAGCAGCAGCAGCAGCTGAAGCAGCAGCAGCCAAAGAAGCACCCACACACCTACAAGGTATAATTTCATTCTTCACTGTACATTTTGCAAAATATTGAAGAAGCAACACTAAATGGTTTATATGCACACAGGAACAATTGCCTGAAATTGGTAGTTGTGAACGTTGTGAACCCACTAGGAGATGAAGCAACTGGCAAAAGAAAGATGACACCTAAGAGGAAGCAACTAGCTACCAAGATCAAGAAGACTCCAACAAAAAACACTCCAGCAAAGAAGTCTCCAGCGAAGAAGACTGCAGGAACCAAGGGGAAGAAGAAATGAGACAAAGCTTGAATTGAAAATGTCTTTTATTTTGGCCCATGCTGTTCTGAACCTGTTTATTTTGGGAAACAAGCTTGTATGGTCTTTTCTTTTGCAAACGGTTATGTAAAACCTGTCATGGATGTGGCCACAGTACATCCTTGTGTATGGATGGGGAACTGCTATGAAGTGGCCAGAACAAAACATGTCATGTAATGCAATGCTTAACTGTTAGGTTTGTTTCTATCACTTGATGAGTTTGTGATCTGTGCATTTGCTACCTATGCTCCATTCATTGTCTGCGCGGGGGAGATAAAGGGGACAGGGAAAATGGGTCGGCTGGGTCAACTGAGACCGGCTCGGATAGACGAGGGGGGTAGGGGCAGGCGAGGTCATTTTGCACCCTTCGCGCGCTCAGGGCCGACGTGGCAAGCTGTGCTGGAGCGCCACGAGTGCAAAAGTGGTAAAAGTGTATCTCGGAGCGAACAACGCTGGTGAAAGAATATGGGAATTTGCCAAGGTAAGAACTGGAGAGTGACCGTCCGTTATAATGGTAAAAAGTTATTTATCCCTGGTGCCAGTGCCCAAAGGTGGGAGAGAAGCAGCTCGGTCTCGGTGCGCTGATAACGTGCTGGCTGCTGAATGCATGTATTCCCTGCGGCCATCAGAAAAGCGAAAGCAAAAGCGACGGCTTTGGTTGGTCAATGCGGCGAGCACTAACTAGCAGCAGCAAACCCTCATTCCTCACTTGCCTTTGTGTGCCTCGCTACTCATCAAAAGCAACAAGAACATTGGAGACCTTTTTCCAAGTCGTGGTTCCTGCAAATCGTGCAAACGACTCTGAAATCAGGAGCAGGTACTACGTACGTCAGCACTCAATTTTTCCCCCAGCGAGGAGCAGGTACTA
The DNA here is from genome assembly GCA_904845875.1 of Miscanthus lutarioriparius. Taxonomy (NCBI): domain Eukaryota; kingdom Viridiplantae; phylum Streptophyta; class Magnoliopsida; order Poales; family Poaceae; genus Miscanthus; species Miscanthus lutarioriparius. The sequence continues at coordinate 62,623,888 of CAJGYO010000018.1, forward strand.
CGTACGTCAGTATACCTTTCAGCACTCAGGTTCAGGCGCGGCGGTAAAAGAATGCCTCTTTGGCAGCATTTTAGCTTGTTATTGTTAAACCAAGCTCTACCAAACACTACCTTACAAAACAGCTCTGTAAGAGAACTACAAAGAGAAAAGCTGTTTTTTTACTATTAATATAAGAGATGAAGCTACCTAAGGCCCCGTTTGACACGGCTCCACTTCACCGATGAAGCCCTTTTTTTGGGCTTCAGCTCCCAGAACAGCTCTATGGGTGGAGCTGTAGCCGTTTTGATAAATCGTTTGGCAAAACAGCTTCACATATAGTTTTTCTTAAAATATGCTCTCAGAGAACGCCATGTAGAATGAGGTGAAGCCGAGAGAAGCCACTATTTTTGGCTCCTTCCCACCCCAAAGCTCTGTGAGAGCACGTTTTTAGGGGCTTCATCGGTGGAGCCGTTTTATTTTACCCCGTTTGACAGAAAACGGCTCCAAGCGGCTTCTGAAGCCGCTAGAGAAGCCCTGCCAAACGGAGCCTAAATGTGGCTTCTCGGCTTTGACACTGTTTACAGAGAAACCTTGCCAGACATGGCCGAATAAGACCCACCAGAATACCTCTGCAGGCTGTACAAACATGACCAGATGCTATTGTGCCCTCTCACCTGTAAACCCTGTTCTACCAACTGAGACAATCATTTCAAGTACGTATTAGTACTACGTACCCACCTTGTTCATTGCACAAGTACCTTGATCAGGTGTGTGGGCACCTGATTTGGAGGCCTTTAGCCCCTTGTCTAATCATTAACCCACCCCTGATATGCGCGCCAACGCCGAATCTCGCTTCCAACGCATAAAGTGTGTGGATTCCAGCTCCGACCGCATCATCGCGGCGAGCTTATGATTGCCAGTCCGGCGCCACGAACGCAACGCAATAAGCAACAAGATCCTCAAAAGCTATCTGCAAAGGGAGGTACCCCTGTATCATGTCTGAATATAACAGTACAGCGCCCTGCTCGTTTTTGCAACATTTCCATTTCAGTGTGTCCCCAACTCCCCAACTCGCTAAAATGACCTGAGCAAGATCTGTCACTTCTTATATTACACATGGGGCTTGATTCTAACTACGAGCCCCGTGGGAGCAAGTGTTCGTTTGTTTTGTACTGAGACGCCCACCCAACACAGGAACCAACCGGACCGATTGTCTCATCCTTCGTCTGCGGGGCAGGAAAGCTGGAGGCTGATGAGCATGGACTCTAGAACGCAGCTGTTCATTCACCGGCTACTGATTTGTCACATACACATCAGCTGCTGACTTCGGCGATGCTGTGGAGAGAAGGGCGCCAATGGCGATGCCTCGCGCCAGAGTGCGCCGCCGAACTTGAGCTGTTCCGTTGGCCGTCCTTTTCCTGCTGTCGCGACAGTTGAAGTTATATGGCGGCAGTAGAGTAACCAGAAGATGAGATAATTTATCATGTTGAGCTAAGCTAATTTAAACATCAAATGACGACTGTAAACAGTATCTAGTTTTTTTTGTCTGTCTGTCTGTTAGTGCTCATTAGCAATGAATTAGTGGCTTCTTGGCCTTCTTCCTGCTAGCATCATGCATCCATGTTCCATGCATATTCTTCGCCTATCTGACTGTCTTATTGGATTGCAGAATGTCAAACAAAGTTTTCTAAATATATGATATGATATCAGGAGGCAGCTGAAAAAATTTCGGTGCATCCCATCCCTACCATTTCCATGTGATGTGAGGAAAAAAGCAAGATGTGACAAGGCAAAGCTATTATTATTATTATACCTAGTCTTGCTCCGGAATAATTTGGCTGTTTTTTTTTATAACCAGCCATTATATCATGTTTCGAGTAAATTATTCGAATTATTCCTTGTATATTGATCATCGATTAGATTACTTTATAGTGACATCCTTTGCAATCAAATTGGTTGGTTCGGTAGGTACTAGTGGCGCATAAAGGTATAGACAATTAGGAGGGTGGGCAGCTAAATATAGAAATATCGATCAACTGGAATAAGCTACGTAAGCCAAGTTACCTAGACAATTACTAGGTACTTATCAACTCTTATCCTTCCGAAAGTCTATCAACTACTCTTAATTTATCAGTCAAACAAAACATAATCCCTGGCTGGACGGAAAATTTTGTAGTTGACTTGTGTAGTCATAGTCATAGAGAAAATTTTGAGACTAGAATTACATGCAAATATTCAGAAGTCAGAACAGAACGTCAAGCAGGTAATGATACTGTCAATCTTTTTGTTGGGCAATGTTTTGAGTATGTAGTACGTAATATTGGGCTGATCGAAGAACATGAGTGAATGGATGCACTAAGAACATCTAAAATCAAATCCATGGATGTGCTAATCCGATTAGTACAGTAGTGGTCTAGAACTAGAACAGAGCTGGGATGAACAGGAAAACAGAGGAGAGACCGACAGATTGGGCAGCAAGTCAGCAACCATTGGAATTGGATGGTGATCACAAAGCAAAAGCAGTACCTGATCAAGGCTGCCATCAGCCACCTGCTGCGGCTGCGAGTCGTCACCGGAGCCCGTCCTCCCGCCGGCGTGCTTCGTCTGAACTACCTGCTGCAGCAGCTGCTGCTGCGCCCTCCGGGTCTTCTCCTCCTCCTTGGCCTGCAGCGCCTTGGTGACCTCGGCGACGGTGATGAGGCGGTACGCCTGGCCAAGCACCAGCGTGTCGCGGGGCTTGAGCAGCTTCACCCGCGTGACGCGCGAGGCGCCGTGATGCCTGTGCTGCTGCTCCCCCTGCCGCTGCTGCTGGGAGTGGGACCGAAGCTTCTCGTCGTCGGCGTCGGCGCGGTGCGTGACGAGCGCGACGTAGTGGCCCGGGTTGGCGCGCATGACCTCGGCGGCGCTGGTGGCCCAGTAGAGGCGCTGGACGCGGCCGCCCGGTTGCTGCACCACCACCGTCGCCGCCTCCGCCGCCTGGCAGTTGCCCATCCTCGCTCGATCGGCGCTCCCTGCTCCTCCTCTCTCTGCCGCCCGTGGCCGTGGGTGTGCAGTCCAGGGGAGCGGAGGGGAGGCAGGACCAGGCACGCGCAAGTTGGTGGTGGTGCTGGCGGCGGCCGCGATCGAGCGGCGGTGTTATGATTTATGAAGCGGCGGTGGGCGGTGGGTGGGCAGACTGCCTGTGGCCTGTGGGGTACAGTACTAGCGAGCTGACTGAGACGGCGCTGCACGGATGGATCGAGATCCAGCGGCGTCGATTGGTTGGCTCACCGCGCGCTCGCGCCGGCCCGCGTCGGCGTTTTTTATTTGGCTCACCGTTACCGCTCCCTCTGCTCTGCCCTGCAGCAGCCATGGAGCGTGGCGTTGGGCCGTTGGTTGAGCGGGTAGCGTGCACGCCCGGGTGGTGCATCTACGCTGGGGGTAACTGCAGGGCTACTACAACTCCGGGCCGGCCGGGGCTGGGGCTCGAGTGCTCCGTACGTCCCTGAAAATGGCAGCTCACCGATCGGATCGGAGGGATCCACTGATCCAGCGCTGAGGCCGTCGTGCATATAGATGTCCAACGGGCCGGCTCGGCCCGATCCGGCACGGGCCCATGCCAGGCACGGCCCGATGGGGTTCGGCCCACGTCGTGCCTACCGGGCCGTGCCGAGGCGGGCACCGTGCCTGACCTACGGCCCAGGCACGGCCTGCTGGGCCGTTTATCAGGCCGGGCCGGCTCGAGAAGAACGGTCAGTCCAGCGTGTCGGGCCAGCCCGGGCCCACGATGAAGCGTGAGTAGCCAGAGAGAGGGGGAAGGGGAGGAAGCGCGAGCCGCCGGAGTGGAGGCGGGGAGGGGGCGTCCGCGTGGGGGCGCGGCATCGGTGCCCATGCGCGAGGGCCGAGGAGAGGGAGGGGCATCCCGCGCGGCACCAGCCTCGATGCCGCCTGCAGCTCCATGAGCTACGGCCACCGGAGCAGCTGGGCCACGGACAGCGCAGTAGGGCCACCGGAGTAGCCCGCGTGGCTCCTGCGCCGCCGCCGCCCTGCCGCTGCACCACAGCCCTGCCACTGCACCACCACGCCACCACAACCGCCTCCCACCATGGCACCACAGATCTGTGTGCCAACAGGCCGGATCCGACCAAGGGGACGACGGATTCGGGCATGGCTGGTGACGGATTTAGAGAGAGAGAGAGAGAGGAGGGAGGAGAAGGGGGAAGACGCAGCCGGCCTTGAGCTCCGGTGGCGGTCGGGGATGAGAGCGCTAGGAGGCTCGGAGGCGGGGGGAGGAGTGGAGGCTGGCGACTCGGGGAGGGAGCAAGGGCCAAGGGGTTGTGGCTGCGTGGCTACGTGTGGGTGTGGGGATTGGGATTTGGGGAACAAGGTGTAAGGGTTAGGGAGGGGACCGGCCGGTGGCACTGTGGCAGGCCGGGCCGCCAGCAGGCCTACAGTACAAGAGCGGGCCATGCCGTGCCGGCCTACGTGCCTGGGGTAAGGCCCAGGCACGGCCTGTTCCTCCAGGCCGTGCCAGCCCGGGCCCGCTTGCCGTCGAGCCCCACAAAAAAACGGGCTTTTGGGCTAGGCCGACGGGCTCGAGCTACATGGCCATATATAGTCGTGCATTGAAATCTACGTCGCTTTGGAGACTCGGCTTCAAAGCTTCGGTTTGCCGTGGCCGTGGATTTGTGGTGCACGCCATGTTACAAGCGGTTTGGTGTACAAAAACAAAAGCGGATTTGTGCAAATTAATGCCCTGTTCGTTTGGGTCATAAGTCATGGCTGAAAGTGCCGTTAGCTGATTTATTGTGAGAGAAAATATTGTTCATTGACTGAAAAAATACGGCTTATAAGTCAAGCGAACAGGGCGTAAAAAGTGTCGTTAGCTGATTTATTGTGAGAGAAAATATTGTTCATTGACTAAAAAAGTACGGCTTATAAGTCAAGCGAACAGGGCGTAAAATGTCATTACATGCTGCTTTGTTGGATTTAGCTTTCATCGATGTTGGATTCGGTTTTTTGTATGTCACGATGGTGGTTTTTTTCCCTTCCAAGTCATGAGAGTGTTCGGCTGCCATTATAAGCCATAGTACAGTATTTTTCCCTCCCAACAAATCAGCCGTACAAATCAGCACAAGCGGCTTTACGAGCAGCTGAACAGAGCCTGTCTTTGATCTGGTATTCTAGTGTTCCATCCGGTCGATAGGGATTTATGTTTTTCCCATGCCGCAACATGTCAATTTTTTTTGTTTTTTATGAGCCTGTTCGTTGGTTGGTTTCTGGTCTGATAAGTCCGGCTGGTGCTGGTTTGTTGTGAGAGAAAAAACACTATTGGTGGCTGATAAGCCCTGGCTGAAACCAACAAGCGAACAGGCTACATATGTTACATAAAGCCATTTAAAAAAAGGTTGAGATTATTGCTCAATGTTGCATCGATTGATCAATAGGTTGCTGCATGCAACATGGTAGGGAAAAAAAAGGTAATTACAACATCAATATTTCTGCAACAGATAGAATCTACTGCAACATTCAAAACTCATGCGGTACAAAAATATTAAAAGTCTCATGTATCAAGGGGAAACAATAAACGCAACATCATAAATTAGATACCACAGCATCGCTGGCCCCCTCTTCTTTTTTCCTCCTTGTAATAGCTCTTTTATTTGTTAATATATTAAACAGTAGGTCCCAAAAACCGCTCCTGATTTTTCAAAAAAAAAAAGCATCGCTGCCCATGCAGGTTTGAATATACAGTAGCCGGGGGACATGTTCGAGCATGAAGATTATAGCTCCAATTGAAAGACCTGGCCCATCATCGTTGAGCTCACTGGAGGAAGAAGGGAGGTGGGAAAAGGTCGTCACAGCCTGTGTTCACCTCCGCCATGGACAAGCCCACACCTGTGGTGGTTGCAGCCACAGTCGTCGGCCCTTTCCATGAGCCGTGATGGGAGCGTGACCCCTGCGAGAGACTGGAGCTAGCCAACGGTGGTTGCGCGCGGCCACCGTATAAAGCTACTTTGCCATGGGAGGTGACGCTTGTGAGAGAGGGAGGGGAAGGAGAAAGGTAAGTGGATGTTGTGGTGTATAGGTCAGTCTGGGTAGGGGGTTCATATTCCTGTTTTCAAGGTCCCAAGTATTGAAAATAGTGTAAAGTTTCATCCATATAAAAACTCCTTTCATCCCATGAAATTTCTGTTATCTTTCTTTATATATACAATGTCATGTCAACTTATTCAATGACCGTAAAACTCTAATTAAACATCCATTAAAACTGTCCTAATGAGACTAGGCTAATATGTGGTGGAAAGGAGTAGATAAGAATCTAGTGCTACGGATGGATGTTGGTCTATATGACTAGCAAGAAATGACTTTTTTTTGATAAATCTCAACCTAAACCATATTTATTTACATGTTCTATTTAGGGTGACGTATTGGCTGCGTTGGCTACACTTCTGAACCCAATTACAGCATCAGGATGACAAAAAAAACTGCATTGTACAAGCATGCCGTGAGCTAGAGTCTACAGTGATGGTTTTTTATATCCCATAGATGGCCCTTTACCTTTAGACTTCACTTTTTATCTTCGGAGTTGTGTGAGACCGTTTTGAATGATGAACTTTGCAATAATTAGGGTTCTACCTTCGAGAGGATGAAGCTAGATGATATTTTCCGTTACTTAAAAAACGGATGGATGTTGGTGTGCCCTAGTGGAAACGGAGTCTTATAATGGGTTAAGTTCATCAGAACATCCAAGTGCTAAGAGCATCTCCAGCAGACTATCTAAACAGGCTAACTATCCTATATTTGGGTAGTGGAGGCCAAAAAAAGCACTCCAACAAACTACCTATCAGGCTACCAAAATTTGTTGGCCCACAATTTCTCCTCCCACTACCTACATTAGTTGGGCCAACAAATATGTCTACCTATTTTTTCCTTCCTCTCTTTCCTCCCACACGCACTCGGAACCGCTCCGATGCCGCCGCCTGGAGGCTTCCTCCCCGTCGCTCGGCCCTCCCCAGCGGCCCTCCCCGACAGCTTCCCTCACCGTCGCGGCTCTCTGCTCCGGTCCTCGTCGCGACTCTCTGCTCTGGCCATGGCGCGGCTCTGCTCCGGTCACCGGCGTGGCGGGCTTGCCCTCCCCAGTGGTGCCCTCATCCAGCGCGGCTCTCTGCTCCAGCCATGGTGATTCCCCAGTGCGGCTTCCCGGGCGAGCATGGCTCCCTAGCGGCGCTGCCCTCCCCGGCGCGACCTATTTCCGGCCACTCCCCTCCCCAGCGACAAGCTATTGATGGTCGAGTTCGTCGATAGTGACAAGGAAGAGGATGACACATGGGTCCCACATGTCATGGACTGCTAGAATGAATTTAGGGGCCATGTTTTAGCTAGTACTACTGGAGTTGGAAACAAAAATATAGTTAGTATAAAAATGGGTGGCTACCCAAATAGAGAAATAGGTAGTGTGTTTTAGGTAGTACTACTTAACAGCTCCGAAACATAAAATAGTTTTTTTAGCTAACAGAAAGACAAATAGAAATTCCGAAAAAAAGGAAAAAGGATTTGGGCTTTAGCTGTTTCAGCCCATCTTTACCAGCGGACTATACTGGCCCATCTATCCGCCGCGTACATCACGGAGCTGTGGCAAGCGTACATCACGGAGCTCGCGGACGCCGCGCGGCCCGTCCCCGTCACCGACCATGTGATAGGTCCTAATATGGCTAGAGGGGGGGTGAATAGCTTATTTAAAAACTACAAAACAACTAGAGCAATTTGATTAGTAAGACAAATAGCGAAATGCAAACTTGCTCTAGCTCTACAAGAGTTGCAAGCCACCTGTCCAACAATTCTAGTTGCAATGATCAATTGGCACACAATCTACTTGACTACTACTCACTAAGAGCTCTCACAAATGCTACACTAAAGAGCTCCACTAGATATGTTTAAAGCACAAGGCAAGCTCTCAATTCTAGTTACACTAAAGAGCTTGCTATATCTAGTTTGCGGAAATGTAAATGAGTAAGTGATACGATTATACCGCCGGGTCGTGGAATGAACCAATCACAAGATGAAGATTGAGCCAATCACCGGGAGAATGCAAATGACAAGAGACAACCGATTTTTCTTCCGAGGTTCACATGCTTGCCAACACGCTAATCCCCGTTGTGTCGACCAACACTTGGTGGTTCGGCGGCTAAGAGGTGTTTCACAAACCTCGTCCACACGATAGGACACCGCAAGAACCGACCCACAAGTGAGGTAACTCAATGACACGAGCAATTTACTAGAGTTACCTTTTGGCACTCCGTCGGGGAAGGTACAACTCCCTTCACAATCACCGAAGGAGGCCACGAACAATCACCAACTCGTGCCGATCCTTCACCGCTGCTCCAACCGTCTAGGTGGTGGCAACCACCAAGAGAAACAAGCGAAATCCGCAGCGCAACACGAATACCAAGTGCCTCTAGATGCAATCACTCAAGCAATGCACTTGGATTCTCTCCCAATCTCACAATGATGATGGATCAATGATGGAGATGAGTGGGAGGGCTTTGGCTAAGCTCACAAGGTTGCTATGTCAATGAAAATGTGCAAGAGAGTTCCCTTGAGCCGGCCATGGGGCTATATAAAGAGCCCCAATCAAATAGAGCTGTTATACCCCTTCACTGGGCAAAACGCGCTCTGACCGGACGCTGGCCCTCAGCGTCCGGTCGCCCGATGGACGCCACGCGTCACCAGCTTCAAACGCTGTTCGTCAGATTTCAACGGCTACGAAGCTGACCGGACGCTCCGGCAAAACTGACCGGACGCTGAAGCCCCAGCGTCCGGTCGTTTCCAGTAAGCTCCCCGAGGCGTATTTCTTCGACCGGACGTGTCCGGTCCACCTTGACCGGACACAGACCAGCGTCCGGTGCTCAACCTTAGCCACTGTGCCGTCTGACAGCACGACCGGACGCAGCCTTTCAGCGTCCGATCGCTGAGTGACCCAGCGTCCGGTCAGTAGACCGACGCCAGCATCACTTTGACCAACTCCATTTCAATTCTAACTTCTTCACCCTTGCTCAAATGTGCCAAACACCAAGAATTTTCATCCGGCGCAATAGAAAAAAGGCATTCCATTTTCCCGAAAGCGCCGAATCCCGCCGAGCTTGCGAGGCGGGATTCGGCGCTTTCGGGAAAATGGAATGAGGGACCCAAACCCATCTCAATACTGCAAACACCACCTCCTTTGTAAATGTGCCAACACCACCAAGTGTATCACCTTGTGCAAAAGTGTTAGCATATTTTCACAAACATTTTCAAAGGTGTTAGCACTCCACTAGATCCTAAATGCGTATGCAATGAGTTAGAGCATCTAGTGGCACTTTGATAACCGCACTCCGATACGAGTTTCACCCCTCTTAATAGTACGGCTATCAATCCTAAATGTGATCACACTCTCTAAGTGTCTTGATCACCAAAACAAAATAGCTCCTATGGTTTATACCTTTGCCTTGAGCTTTTTGTTTTTCTCTTTCTTCTTTCCAAGTCCAAGCACTTGATCATCATCATGGTATCATCATCATCATGCTATGATCTTCATTTGCTTCATCACTTGGAGTGTGCTACCTATCTTATGATCACTTGATAAACTAGGTTAGCACTTAGGGTTTCACCAATTCACCAAAACCAAACTAGAGCTTTCACCGTGCCCACGCCGCCGCCGCCCTCAACGGCGCCTTTGAGCTCGCCCTAGTGGCGGGCATGTCCCGGATGCCGCGCATCTGGCACATGTACGCCTCGGCGCTCCTGGACCAGCGCCTGCTCACCCGCGCCCGCCAAGCCCTCGATCGCGCGCTCCACGCCCTGCCCGTCACGCAGCACCACCGTGTGTGGCCGCTCGTCCTCCGCCTTGCCTACATCTCGGACTGCCCCGCCGTGACCGCTGTCCGCCTCCGCCGCCGCTACCTCCAGTTCGACCCGGTGTATGCCGAGGAGTTCATCGCCTATCTCGTCTCGGCAGGCAGGTTTCGGGAGGTGGCCGAACAGCTCGCCGCGGCCATCAGTGACGATGGCTTCTGCTCGGCCAAGGGCACGACCAAGCGCCAGCTCCTGCTCGACCTATGCGACCTCGTCGCCAAACACCCCGATGACGTCGCCGGGATGCCCGTGGAAGCCATCCTCCGCAGCGCCGTCTGCAAGTTCCCTGAGGAGTACGGCGTGCTGTGGACAACTCTAGCGGGCCACTACGTGCGGAAGGGCATCCACAACAAGACGAGAGACGTGCTCGAGGAGGCCACCGTCGCCGCGACGACAGTCAAGGACTTCAGGCTGGTCTTTGAGTATGTCCTACCTGCACTTCGAGCATGCCGCGGTTGCCGTGGAGCTTGAGCTCAACAAAGGCGTGTTGGTTTGATCTCCCAACCACAGTGGCCCAACGACCACCTGGCCTTGACCTCGTGCCCTCATCGGGGGCGCCCAGCCCATCTATGGCTGACGGGTCCCCGTCACACTGCGCATTAAATAGAGGTGGGACCGGTGGCTCTTGGTACGAGGTTGGCCTGAGGCATACGCCCCACCTGCAAAACCTACTCCGATCTAACAGAGGGGTGCAGCCAGTGACGGGAAGTACCGCCGCCGCCACGGCGCTGTGCCACCACGGTTTTCACCCCAGTCTCCACTGCGATGCCCTTCTTCTCCGACCATCGCTGCCTAGCGCAGATCTTCACAGGTGAACCTGTGATGGCCGGATCCGCCTCTTCAATGCCTACCGATGGTCAGTGCCTAACCCTAACTCTCCCTCTCCCTCTCTGTCCCTCTCCGTACACACCATTTCTATGAGAAACCCAATGAAACCCCACTGATCTACACCACGGATGATCGAAAGATTCTAACAATGGTATCAAAGCCACCGATCTAGTGTGTGGATTGTGTTAGGGGTAGTAGTGTAGAAGGAGATGAGTTATATCTGGTTCGGATAGAAAGAAAAGAAATACAAAGGGTTCATCAAACCCTAAACCCTAATCAGGTGATAGAAAGAAAAAGAAAGAAGGGGATTCGAATTCGATTCGGATTACCCTCCTAAAGAACCTTAACCCTAAAGAAATTGGATGGTCCGGGGGAAGTCTTACCAGGGCTTCCCTGCCGCCATCACTACCGCCTCACGTGGGATGGAGCACCCGCCGCCAGCTTGCTGACGCGCGGGAAGAGAATCAAAAGAATAGAAAAGAAAAGAACAGATTAGATCCTTTGGATCTGAGCAGACAGAAGGGGTTCCTTAACCCTAACCCTAACTGGGTGAAGATAGAAGGGGCTCGGCCTCAAGACCGCTTGATGCCGAACCCTAAAACGGTAGAGTCCCTCTAGGGAAGATAAACAGTGCTATCCCGAAACCCTAACCCTAACACAGTTAAACCCTAATCCCATCCAAATTGGTCAAAACCGAGAAGAGCAACAAGAACCAAAGAAAAGGAAAAGGGGAAGAGGGAAACCCAGAGGGACTACCTCGCCGTTGTGCTGAACGGCGCACGGGGAAAAGAGGGCCGAGCCGGGGGCTCTGCTCGCCGGGCTCTGGCCAAAGGGGCGCCGCGGCCAGGCCACTCGACGGTGGTGTGCTCACCCGCTGGGGAGCGCGCACACCGGCGAGGGGGCCGGCGACGGCGCCGTTGCTCCATTGCTTCGCCTGCTCGTCGCTCGGTGCTGCGGTGAGGAGAGAAGAGAGAGCAGAGTGAGGCGAAGAGAGAAAGAGGGCTGAAAGAATGAGGTTAGGGTTTCCTCGGGAGCGCGCGACATCGGGTTTTTTATTCCGAGCGAAACGCGCGGGTCGCCGTCGGATCTGGACGGATGGCCGAGATTGAACGGGCCAGCGTCGCGCCCAAAGCGTGAGTCTTGTGAGGCACGCGAGCTTTTTGCCGCACCAAGCCCACGCTATGCGGCTGGGTGCGGCTGCGGCTGCTTGTGAAGAAGAAGTGGGTCGAGCCGGCTTTTGCTGGTTTTTGGGCCAAGATAGTCACAATGAGCCCACGAGCCGATTTTCGCATTTTTCTTTTTCCAGAAAATTGAAAAATGGAAATTGGCTCAAAAACAAAATAGAAAAAGTAAATTTTCCTATGGGTAAAATTCAGGAAAATGAGTTTTTTTTCCGCTGCGAAGTTAAAGTTTATTATCTTCTCATTAAATTCGAACCAATGGGAGAATTTAATTTGAAGAGCAGTTATAGTTATTCAGTAAATGATGAAAAGTTAATCCTCTAGTTAAAATTAGAACCAACGGGAAAATTTTAATTGGAGGAATAGTCGGTTGATAGTTAAAGTTAAATTATTGTATTGTTATTTTCTGACCAACGTTGATGATAACAATATTATAATTCTATGAGTTCTATGTTTAAAGTTTAAATCTCTGATGAATTTTGCATCAAAGTGACCAATTTTTAGAGAATAGATAAAGATCAAGGAATGCTCTTAAACTTGAGAAATGTATTTTCATGTTTCCGCTGCAATGAAGTTGATTGTCTTCTAATTAAATTCGAACCAACAGGAGAATTTAATTTTGAGGAGCAGTTCTATGTTTTCAAGATTATTGAATTTCTATACATTAATTCCATTTCTGCCCAACGGTGATGTGGAATTAATGTAGAAGAATGATGTTTTATTCTATTTCTGTCCAACGGTGATATAGAATAGAACATAAAGATTTCAAAGTTTAATGAGCATTATTGTTGAATATTTTTTCAGACAAAAGACCTCCATGCTTTCATTCTTGAAGGCAGTAAGAGAAATGAGCTGGGTACTTGTGACTCAGTTGATGAAATGCCTAAGGGCAAGTAATGTATGAAAGAATGCCATTGTTTACGGGATTGTGTTCTCTTTAAAGAATGGCTTCAAAAGAAAAGAATTCTAGGATATTGATCCAAGAAAAGAGATAGATTAATGAGAGTCTTCATTGAGAAATGTCTTTTATGTACTCTCTGTGAAGAAGAATTTATTTTCAGTTTCACTTATGAGAGTTGTAAAAGTCGTATACATGTTTAATTTGACCAACATTGGATTAAACATGTGTGTTAAAAGAATATTCGGATTTATTTCTGAATTTGATGATTGAACACGAGCCAATCCTAGCATTTATGTCCGTTTAAGGGAATTATCTCGCATGACGGTAAAATCTTGTGATAGTACCCGCATGACGGGAAAAGTTTGAGAAAATACCCACATGGCGGGGTAAAGTTGGCATAGTACTTATCCCGCATGGCAGGAGAAGGATGTGATGACTCATGTGCTCTAAGTGTATCCCGCACATGGAGAGAAGTTTGGGATAGCTCTTATGCTATCCTAGTATTGACTGTACACTTTGATTGTGTCATGGTCAGTAAGTACTCAATGAGTTTAAGAACAAAAGAAAGTTGCATGTGAACCAAAAGATAAGAATGATATGCAAGTGTGACTTGCAGAAGTATTGATAATAATAGACTATGTTGAGTTTTGAAGTGTAATGATGAAAATGTACTCCCATACGAATTTTGTTTGCATGATGTAATCATGTGGATGAAGTAAGTAATCAAAGTTTCCTCATTCACAAGAGTTCTGAATGTTTCGAAATTGTGGTAGAAAAGTTCATACCACATTTCGAGGGAGAGAAATGTAAGATTAATTAAGAAAGACAAATAAGAAAGATACTTCCCCATACTTCAGATAATGCAATGCATACTATGCATTGAAGGTAAAAGTGATCTATAAAAGATGAATGTGATCGTTGAGGGAGTAAGACGGTCATAATAACGATACCCCTAAAATAAAGAAATAGCTAAATTCCTAGACCTTTTACAGTTCCAATAGGAAGATAGCATAGTCGGCTAGTATTCATACTGGACGAGTTCAGAGTTATCAAGGCAGTGCTAAACGCACCATATGAGTTTTAGCAGATTAAACCCAAAATAAGAAATTTGAAGATACAACATCTTTACAGAAAATAGAGTAATCTAGGGGAGCATGGTATGTAGATACCTAAGGCTTGAATAGAAGTGGGATTACATATCCACTATAGTGTTTTAGAGCAACAAATTGCTTAATACATGTTGATGTTGTATGACATATACAACACCTGATGTTAGCTCTTAAAGAAGATGAATAAGTAAATAAGGATCTTGTGATACAGGAGGCTATAGAACAATTGCCTTTTGGCAATGAAGAGTAACAATAGCCCCATATGAAAGAAGTGCCATGAGGCCCCAGAAGGTCTCAAAGAATAAGAAAGAAATTCAAATGGAGGATAATTCCACCTCATTTGAAAAGCCATGAGAGGCGTTCACTCATCTAAATGGCAAGAAGCAAAGGAAGATGAAATGAAATCGATAAATACCAACGATGTTTGGGACTTAGAAGATATTCCCAATGGAGCCAAAACAGTAGGCTATAATGGGTCTACGAGACAAATGTGACTCCAAAGGGAATATGGAAAGCTATAAAGCGCCACTTGTGGTGAAATGATTTACACAAAGAGAAGGAATAGATTATAATGAGAATGCAACGATTCTTTTAGAATCATAATGGCGTTAATGGCACACTATGATTTACAGTTACATCAGAAAGATGTAAAGACACATTCCTCAATGGGGATTTGTTTGGAAAAGTTTACATGGCATAACTTAAAAGGTTTTGTCGTGGAAGGAAAAGAACGTAAGGGATGTTGCCTAAAGAAATCCATTTATGGATTAAAGCAAGCTTCAAGACATTGGTACTTGAAGTTTGACAGTACAATAAGAAAGTTTGGGTTTAAAGAGAATGTAGAGGACAATTGTATTTATGCAAAGTTTAAACATGGGAAATTTATTTTCCTAATCCTACATGTGGGTAGCACCTTACTCGCTAGTAGTGGTGTTAATCTACTGTTGGAGAAGAAACAGTTCTTATCCTCAAGTTTCAATGAGAATGATCTTGGTAAAGTGTCATTCGTTTCAGAAATTGGAACTTACCGAGACAAAAGGAAAAGGGGTATTAGAACTATCTCAAGTGTATACTGAGAGAAGATTCTAAAGAAATAAAGTATATATGTGAATAAACCTGCGTCTGTTCCTATAGTCAAGGGTAATAATTTTGGTAACTTTTAGTGTTCCAAGAACCAATGTGAGATCGAAAGGACGTCCTATATGCTTCAGCTGTTGGAAGCTTAATGAGTGCTTATAAGTAAGAACTTACCCTGACATAGTTCATGTATCCGGGATGTTTTGGCAGAAGTCTAGTCCAGATATAGATCACTGGAATGGAGTTGAGAATGTTTTGCAATTGTGCAAAGATTTATAGGCCTCATGGTGAGTAAGAAAGAATAAGTACTCTCAAATAGTTGTGGGTACAAATGTTAAATTTTGGTGAGATGTTTAGTGAAACCCACATAGTAGCTAACACTCGCAGTTGGAGTTTTATTATGGAAAAGCTCCAAAGAAACAATTGTGGTGTCATTAAAGATGCATACTTATAATATAGTTTGTTATGAGGCTTAAGGACAGGCGAAATGGTTAAAAGAACTTACACCAAGAATTAATAATGGTATACAACAGCAATAACCATTTAAGTAGTTTGCTCCTATAACAACGGGTCAAGTGTGCTGCCAAATACATTGACGTTAAAGTTATACGTTGTGAAGGAGAAAGTCCGGAATCATACTAAAAGTATTGAATATAAAAGTAACAAGCAAGTGCTTGTGGATCCACGTACAAAAGGCTTACCACCCAGTGTGTTTGGATAACACACAGTCGACATGGGTTTATGGTATAGCCTATGATTTCTGGATAATAAAGGGCCCAAAAGTTAAAGAATCTGTTTTAGAATAGAGATGTGTATTTCAAAACAGAGACGTGTATTTCTGGATAATAAACCACCCGTCACGCAGCACCACCGTGTGTGGCCGCTCGTCCTCCACCTCACCTACCTCCCGAACTGCCCCACCGTGACCGCTGTCCACCTCCTCCGCCGCTACCTCCAATTTGACCCGGCGTATGCTGAGGAGTTCATCACCTATCTCATCTCGGCAGGCAGGTTTCGAGAGGCGGCCAAATAGCTCGCCGCGGCCATTAGTGATGATGGGTTCCGCTCGGCCAAGGGCATGACCAAGCACTAGCTCCTGCTCGACCTATGCAACCTCGTCGCCAAGCACCCCGATGACATCGCCGGGATGCCCGTGGAAGCCATCCTCCGCAGCGCCGTCCGCAAGTTCCCCGAGGAGTACGGCGTGCTGTGGACAACTCTAGCGGGCCACTATGCGTGGAAGGGCATCCACAACAAGGCAAGAGACGTGCTCGAGGAGGCCACCGCCGTCACAACGACAGTCAAGGACTTTAGGCTGGTCTTTGAGTCCTACCTGCACTTCGAGCACGCCGCGGTTGCCGCAAAGCTTGAGCTCGACAAAGGCGTGTTGGTTTAATCTCCCAACCACAGTGGCCCAACGGCCACCTGGCCTTGACCTCGCGCCCTGATCGGGGGCGCCCAGTCCATCTATGGCTGACGGGCCCCCGTCACACTGTGCATTAAATAGAGGTGGGGCCGGCGGCTCTCGGTACGAGGTTGGCCTGAGGCGTACGCCCCACCTGCAAACCCTACTCCGATCTAACAGAGGGGCGTAGCCAGTGACGGGAAGTACCACCGCCGCCACGGCGCTGCGCCACCATAGTTTTCACCCCGGTCTCCACTGCGATGCCCTTCTTCTCCGACCGTCGCTGCCTAGCGTAGATCTTCACCGGCGAACCTGTGATGGCCGGATCCGCCTCTTCAATGCCTACCGATGGTCAGTGCCTAACCCTAACTCTCCCTCTCCCTCTCTGTCCCTCTCCATATACACCATTTCTACGAGAAACCCAATGAAACCCCACTGATCTACACCACGGATGATCGAAAGATTCTAACAAGGCGGTCTGGAGGAGAGCTCTGCATCCATCCTCCAGGGCTGCTGGCTGGCCGACAAAGACGACGCTGACCTGAACATGGTGAAGCTGGAACGCCAGCCGGAGTTGCTCAACTGCGTGTAGCTAAGGCAGAACCCGCACGACGTCCATGTGTGGCACGACAGGGTGAGGATATTCCACATGGACCCCGCATGGCAGGCCGCGGCATACGCGGAGGCACTAAGCACCATTGATCCGATGAAAGCAACGGGGAAGCCACACACGCTCTGGCTCGCATTCGCCAAGATGTACGAGTGTCGCGGTCTGCTTGACAGCGCCCGGGAGGTATTCCGGTGCATGTGGCAGAACCTCCTAAGAAATCAGGCCCACGTGCACCTATTGATGTCTCAACAGACCTCAGATAGCGTACACAAGTTCCCAACAACTTAACAGGTCTGTCGGGTGTCCTCGGGAAACCCGAATCATCCACGAATCTTTTCCAAGCAGGATCCCAATCACAGTCATTGCAGATTACAACAATTTTCAATATACATACCAGAGATTATAAAGCGGAAGACTTAACTTTTAATATTACAAACCAGTTGTTTCAAACTTACAAAACCATAAGTGTCATACAACCATAGTAGCGGGATAATATTACATTAACATTATTTATTTCACACAAACTAGTGCCTTATCCAAAGGCCATTCATCATTCCTCATCGTCATCGACTTCAAACACTGACATGTAGCAGGGACCAAAACAAGCCTGCGCATGCGACTCACCTGCAACAAGGGTTAACAAACCTTGAGTACAAAAGTACTCAACAAGACTAACCCGACGAAAAAGGGGCGAAGGTCTTAGGGATGCAGGTATTGGGTCAAGGTAAGGATGTAGCAAGATTTCAAAATTCTTTGCCAAAAGCTTTCTATTCTTGATCCTATGTTCAAGTTTTTACCCCTAAGTCCTTTTAGTTCATTATCCCAAACTAAGTGTTCATATCCCATATTCCAATCCTTCTCATTCCATTCTTTTTCTCATGTTTTAGTAATTCACCAGTCCTGCATTGCTTCTGTAATGAATCGAGTCTCCATATCCGTACATCACCGGCAATTCGAATTGATTCAAGTCCCAACTGGGGATTCCTTATCACACGACATATGTAGAACTTAATCTTGCATATATCAACCTCACTACCGGATCCTCCCATACTAAGCCGTCTCCACGCCATCCGAGAGCACAACACACCTCAAATCCAGCCACATTCCAGCCACGAGGGTACACGCTACTCCCGCCATCTCTCCACTCCCAGTGCGTGGGCATTCGTCTTAGTATCGGATTAGCCGAAGTAGGCTTACCGGAGTATGTGACCAATACTACAAAGTGTCTCGTTCAGAAGATCCACAATGAGTGGCCTTTAAGCGACATAGTCAGCAACATTACCCAACATTCAAGATAAGTCACCCGACTAGTCTCTAGTTCATTCTATCTTCTTTCTTTCTTTCTTTGGCCAGTATGCTATCTTTGATTGTATCAAAACTTTTACTTGGAAAGCCTACCATAAAGCATACTAAGCATTCTACGCCTTTGTAAATGAAATCATCTTCAAGGATGGTAAACAATTAACAAGGTAGGCAATGCATCAAGTAGGTAACATTTGAATTAATCAACTTAATGCAATAAGTAAAATAAGTGATAAAATTTTCAAAGTACACAAGGTAATGGTTTAATGCATAAACCGGGGCTTGCCTTCGTTGGCGATCTCAGGTTTCGGATCAGTACCACCAATATCGAATCCCGAGACAACCGGGGATTCTTCCACAACTTGCTCAACTAGAATCGTTTCACTCTCGGATTCTACATGAAATAATAACATATGCTTCAACATGATGATAATGTAAACATGATGCTTTCATGGTGCACGAAATGTAATAACACCTTGAATACAACTTTCCTTCACGGTATAGTTGCAAGTCAACAAAACTAATTGACACTAACAGCTAGGGTTTATGACCTAAGTGACTTGACCAAATTGATCTTGAAACCCTACTAGTCACAAAACATGACCCAAACAAGATCAAACCCTAACCCTAACACTTAGGGTTTGTTGTTATTCATTTTTGAATTAATTTGGAAATAAGCCAAAAAATAAACTTGTTCCAAATGAGCTCAAAATTTTATGTAGGCTTCCTCATGACAAATTAGTGTACCAAAATAAATTTCATAATTTTTGGAGTTATACAGTGGCCTACAAAAATTATGGAAATTGCATTTATCAATTAATTGACTGAATTTTTGAACATTAAAAATTTATTCAACTTTCAAGTTTCATATTTTTCCTAAATAATATTCATCACAGAGAGGTCACACAAAAATTTTCATAATTTTTGAAGCTCTAAACAAATCTACACAAAAATAACAAAAATAGACACTATTCATCCATTTCTGAAAATAGAAAAATTCCATTTGAACTATACAGTCGCTGACATACGGGACCCACTTGTCATCCCTATGCTCCGGCTTTGACCGCGGCGACAACGGCGCTGACCGACGCAAACTCGCCACCGGTGAGCCCAACAGCGACGGCCATAGCACCAAAACGTTCACAACGACTAGGCGCATCGATCTGTGGCACTACGGAGGTTGATTACGACATGGAACAAGGCTAAGGCCGGCCATGGTGGACGCGGTGGCACGGCATCGCTACGCCGGTGAAATAAAGCTAGTAGAGATCAAACAAAAGGCTTAGAAAGGATCAGCAGCTCACCCCGAATGTGTTGAAGCAAAGAACGAGACCGGAGGAGCTACGGTGATGCGGTTCCATGGTGACAGCGGTCACGGCGGAGCAAACTTCATCAGCGACGGAGTTTTGGTGACTGCAGTGAGCAAAACGACCAAGCAAGAATGGATTAAGCATAACAACGTCGAGACGAAGCTGTAGAGATCACAAGCAAGGGCAACAGCTCACCGGATGATGCTGGCCGCGGTGAAATGGAGCTTCGGTCGAGGTCACCGGCCGCGAGGAAGAAGAGTCGCTAGCGGCAGTTCTCGGTGGACTCAGACAACCTCAGTTGGTGGGATGGGTTCGGAAGGAAGAGACAGAGTTGGAACACTGCTTTGCCGAAGCTGGTTTGGGCTGAGGAAGCGAGGGGAGCTCGCCGGAGTTGAGGCGGCGACGTCGGGAAATAGAGCAGAGGAAGAAAAGCAGATAACGTCGTCGAAGCTTTATAGCGCGGCCAGATGAGTGAGGGAACGACACGTAGTGAGCTGCTCATGCCAGCACAAAGCCGAGGGTGGCCACAGGTGCGTCTGGAAGGCCGGAGAAAGGACGCCGGCGGTGGGGCGGTGGTCGTGCTACTGTTCCGAATAATTACCTATTTGCCACTGAGTTCATTTTGCAAATTACTCTCAAATTTTCTAAATACGATGAAAATCTCCAAAAATGAAAGTTGCTCAAATTTTCAAACTCTACAACTTTGCTTCAAGGAATATTTTCAAATTCTGCCTCCATTTTAAAATTTGAATTTGGGGTGCATTAGAGCATTTGAATCATTTCAAAAATACTCCAAACTTTATATGTAAACTTTAAAAACTTTGAATACCAAAGTTGATCCTTATAAAATAAGCTTCAACTTTATGAATGCTTTGCAATGCATATGATGACATGTCAAATTTTAATGCTAGGTCAAAACACCAGAGGTGTTACAGTGCACCACGTAGGTCAACTTCAAGGCCGTGGACGACCTCGCCGTCGTGTGGTGCGAGTGGGCAGAGATGGAGTTGAGGCACGATAACCACGAGACGACCATTGACACGCTTGGCTGCTACCGACCGCAAGGGTGGCCGGAAGCTCACGGAGGGCACTCCGAACCACTTCGAAAAAATGCTCGAAGGGTTGTGCCCGAACCACGCCTTTCCTGTAAAACATCTGCTCAAAGACTGCGGCCTTATGCGGAAGTTCTTGCTTGGAAGCGCCAACAAAGGGGAGCAGGGGAAGAAACCTGCCCCCACCACAGATGACGCCAAGGAGAAGGACGACGCCTTCCTGACGCCGAACGACGCCCTTATGATCTTCAGAGGATCAACGGCCTACGACTCCAAACGACGCCAGAAGGTCATGCGCCGCGAGGTCTATATGGTCGGACCGGCCATGCCTGCCTTCCTCCGATGGTCAGAATCCGCCATAACCTTCGACCGGACCAACCATCCGGATGTCATCCCACACCCGAGAAGGTACCCACTTGTTGTCGACCCGATCGTCGGCCAAAAGCGACTGACGACAAAAGTACTGATGGACGGAGGCAGCGGCCTCAACATCATGTAAGCCAAGACGCTCGACGAGATGGGCGTCGACCAGACGAACCTCCGTCCCATCCGAGTGCCTTTCCATGGAGTCATGCCTGGTAAGCAGGCCATGCCACTGGGGCAGATCGATCTACCCATCACTTTTGGGGATCAGTCCAATTACAGGACTGAGACCCTCACCTTCGACGTGGTGGGGTTCCTCGAAACCTTCCATGCCATCCTGGGACGACCGTGCTACGTGAAGTTCATGGCCGTCCACAACTACACATACCTCAAGCTAAAGATGTCGGGTCCCCGCGGGGTCATCACCGTCGGCACCTCCTTCTAGCACGCTTACGAGTGCGAAGTTGAATGCTGCGGCCACGCCACCACGGTCGTCGCCTCTAGGGAACTTGCCGCCCTCAGGGAGGAGGTTGCCTAAAAAGCACCTGATGCGAAGAAATCAACCGGGCCGTTCGAATCGGCAGAGGGCTCCAAGGAGGTCCTCGTGGACCCCAGCTGCTCTGAGGGTAAAACGGTACGCATTGGTACCGCGCTCTCCTCCAAATAGGAAAGCGTGCTCGTCGACTTACTCCGCGACAACAAAGACATCTTTGCGTGGAAACCCTCGGATATGCCGGGCATCCCAAGGGAGGTCGCCGAGCATACTTTAAAAATCCACCTAGGCTCCAAGCCGGTGTGGGAATGGCTATGCCGCTTCGATGAGGAAAAGCGTAGGGCCATCGGTGAAGAGATAGCAAAACTGTTGGCCGCCGGATTCATCAGGGAAGTACACCACCCAGAGTGGCTAGCAAATCCCGTTCTTGTACGAAAGAAGAGCGGGAAATGGAGGATGTGTTTCGACTACACAGGTCTCAACAAGGCGTGCCCAAAGGATCTGTCTCCTTTGCCACGCATTGACCAAATAGTCGATTCTACCTCAGGGTGCGAAACCCTCTGCTTCCTTGACGCGTACTCTGGTTACCACCAAATCGCGATGAGAGAGTCCGACCAGCTCACGACGTCTTTTATCACCCCCTTCGGATCATTCTGCTACATCTTAATGCCGTTCGGTCTGAAGAACGCCGGGGCAACTTACCAGCTCTGTATGCTCAACTGCTTCGGGGACCTCATCGGACTGACTGTTGAGGCCTATGTCGACGACATCATAGTTAAGTCCAAATGGGCTGACCACCTTATCGCCGATCTTGAAAAATCCTTTGCTAAACTCTGGGCAAATGGCATCAAACTCAATCCGAGAAATGTGTTTTGGGGTCCCGACGGGCATGTAGCTCGGCTTCTTCATCTTCGAGCGTGGCATCGAAGCCAACCCGGAGAAAATGTCAGCCATCACGAAGATGGGCCCGATCTAGAACATAAAGGGGGTTCAGCGGATCACAGGGTGCCTCGTCGCCCTCAGCTGATTCATCTCGTGCCTCGGCGAACGAGGACTTCCCCTTTATCAACTCCTGAAGAAAGCCGACCGCTTCGAGTGGACAGCCGAGGCCCAGGAGGCGCTCGACATGGTTAAGCTACTTCTAACAAAGCCCCTGGTCCTGGTTCCTCCAAGCAACGGAGAATCCCTCCTACTATACATAGCGGCCACCACACAAGTGGTCAGCGCCGCCCTGGTAGTAGAGCGGGAAGAAGAAGGGCACGCCTTCAAAGTACATCGCCCTGTGTACTTCATCAGCGAGGTACTGTCCGACTCCAAAACCCGCTACTCCCAAATCCAGAAACTCCTATACGCTGTGCTCATCACCAAGAGGAAGTTGCGCCACTACTTCGAGTCACACACCGTGACAGTCGTGACGTCGTTCCCCCTCGGCGAGATCGTCCATAGCCAGGACGCCACGGGGAGAACCGCAAAATGGGCACTCGAGCTGATGGATCAAGGCATCGCATATGCACCCCGAACGGCAATCAAGTCCTAGGTGTTGGCTGACTTCATCGTGGAATGGACCGAGGTCCAAATGCCACCGGCGGTCGTCGATCAAGAGTACTGGACGATGTACTTCGATGGGTCACTGATGAAAAAGGGGGCTAGTGTGGGGCTGGTCTTCGTATCACCCCTCGGGGTCTGCATGAGGTACATGGTTTGGCTCCATTTCCCCTCATCAAATAATGTCGCCGAATATGAAGCGCTCATCAACAGCCTACGAATCGCCATTGAGTTGGGCATCCGACGTCTCGACATCAGGGGCGACTCCCAGCTAGTCGTCAACCAAGTCATGAAGGAGTCGAGCTGCCACGACGCCAAGATGGCAGCATACTACCAAGAAGTCCGACAACTGGAGGACAGATTCGATGGCCTCAAACTCAATCACATTCCAAGGCGCCTCAACGAAGCGGCCGACGCGCTCGCAAAAGCAGTGTCTGGCCGAGAGCCAGTGCTGACTGGAGTCTTCGCCAGTGATCAACACAAGCCCTCGGTGCGCTACGAGGGGTCAGAACAGACCGACGATGGCCCATCTGATCCGGCCTCGAGGGCCGACCCGCCAACTGCTTCGTCCGACCTCGAGGTCATGGAGCTTGAAGAGGACCCAGCAGCAGAGCCCGACCCTCTGAACAACTAGAGAACGCTTTACCTCAACTACCTCCTCCGCAACACACTACCAACGGACAAGACAGAATCTCGATGACTCGCACATCGTGCCAAGTCCTTCGTTCTTATAGTGGGCAAACTCTACAAATGAAGCCACATCGGGATCCTGCAGCTCTGTATCCTTGGCGAATAGGGAAAACTTCTGCTGAACGACATCCATGGTGGGGTCTGCGGTCACCATGCCGCACCGAGGACCCTGGTTGGAAACGCATTCCGATAGGGCTTCTACTGGCCCACTGCAGTAGCCGACGCCGAGCAAATCATACGCACCTATGAAGGGTGTCAGTACTACGCTCGACAAACTCACCTCCTGGCCTAGGCACTCCAGATGATTCCCATCACGTGGCCCTTCGCGGTCTGGGGGCTCGACCTAGTTGGGCCATTCAAAAAGGCGCCCAGGGGCTTCACCCACCTACTTGTCACCGTAGACAAGTTTATGAAATGGATCGAAGCTCGGCCAATCTCCACGATCAAATTCGAGCAGGCTGTGTTGTTCTTCCTCGACATCATCCATCGTTTTGGAGTACCAAACTCCATCACAGACAATGGCATGCAGTTCACCGGTAGGAAATTCATTCGATTCTACGATGAACAACACATCCGGATCGATTGGGCGGCCGTCGTGCACCCTCGGAGGAACGGGCAGGTCGAGCGCGCAAACGACATGCTCCTACAGGGCCTCAAGCCCAAGATCTTCAACTGGTTGAACAAGTTCGGTGCACACTGGGTCACCGAGCTCCCCGCAGTACTCTGGAGCCTAAGAACAACTCCCAGCCGGGCCACCGGCTACACGCCTTTCTTCATGGTCTACGGTGCCGAGGCCATCCTCCCGACGGACCTCGACTACAGAGCGCCAAGAGTCAGAGCATACGATGAACAGGGAGCCGAGGCATCCCACCAAGACACCATGGACCAACTAGAGGAAGCCCGCGACATCGCCCTCCTCCGTTTGGCCAAGTACCAATAGGTGCTACGACGGTACCACGGCCGACGGGTGCGGGACCGAGCCTTCAATGTCGGGGACCTTGTTCTCCGCCTCGTACAGAGTAACAAGGACTGCCACAAGATCTCCCCACCCTGGGAAGGGTCGTACGTCGTCGCGGAAGTACTCTATCTAGGTGCCTACAAGTTGAAAACCATCGACGGCAAGGTCTTCACCAATGCCTAGAATATCGAACAACTACGTCGTTTTTACCCTTAAATAAACGCATACTTTTCCTTATCAGTTTTTGTCTTTACAAATCCCCGATCTTTAGTGACATCCGACCCCCACAAATTGCAAGGGGGCAGACCTCACTCGGGGCCTGATACAATGATACAAGTACGGTTAGCTTGCAAACACTTCCTGGGTTAATCTTTGCAAACATTCTCTAAAGTCTTCCATTCTTCTCATAACAAGGTCTGAAGGACTAAGATTCTAGGAACAAATTCTGAGTACAACTGGTAGGACTGCGGGAGACCCACGCCCTAGCGGCTATGAACTCTTTGCTCACCAGCGTGATCAGAATTAATTCGCCCGCACTCCTAGTTTCTTACAACTTGAACCATGGGAAGGGTTGGAGGGCACCGAAACCTCTTCTACAAAAAGAGGAAGCTGAAAAGCTGTTTGCCGTAACAAAAGATGAAAATTTGTTCATTCATTCTTTGCACAAATTCACCACTTACAAAGTGATTTCATAACGAAAAGGACTAATGTACTCATAAATTCAAAAGACTATTTACTCGGGGCTCCCCCACAAACTTATTCAATTACAGTCTCTGCCTAGCTTTACTACAAGTACTACTACGGTCGTCCTGGCATGTACACGGGCCAGTTCATCTACTGCGGCCGCCACGCCACGCTCTCCATCGGCAACGTCCTGGCACATACATGGGCCAGTTCGTCTACTGCGGCCGCCGCGCCACTCTCTCCATTAGCGACCGCGCCACGCTCTCCATTGGTGACCGTGCCACACTCTCCATCGGTGACGTCCCGCCGCTCCACAGGATCCTCGAAGGCACTGTCATCTGCAACATCGAGCACCACGCCGGCGACTATGGTGCCCCTCCACCGGGGCATCCGGGGACTACGCCATCGTCACCAGCCGCAACCCCGACAACGACATCTGAATGGGGGGCGCCTGCCACCAAAAGAAGGCCGCAACAGACGACGGCGAGGCCAACGACGCTCGGCACCCTCCAGTGACTCTCCTCCTTCGACGGCAGCGACCCCTTCTCGGCAAAGGCGACCCTCACCATCTCATCTACGTTGAATGACCTCCAGCTCGACATCACGACCCAGATTCACGAATGGATCTGTGAGTTCTTCTCTCTCTGGCATTACCCTCTCCTACTTAGGAACCACTGCATTTGGTGGAAAGGAAGGAGAAGAAGTGGCGGCATAGAGGCTGGCAAGGAAGTGGGACGAGAACTCCCCCCCTATTTAAAGAAGGGGCTCAGCAGCTGAGGAAAGGAAAAAGGTTGGGACGAAAAACTCTCTGCTTTCCCCTATTCAATGCAAATACGAAATCAATGCTGACAGAAAGCCGAGGGGACGCGAACGGAACCGGCGGGACGCGCTTTGGTCAACAAGACATCGCCTGGTCAAACAGGACATTGCCTGGGCATGGCCCGCCACTAATGCGTCCCGGGCGCGAGAACCAGGGCAGGCCCGCATGCAGGCGACTCTCTGCTTCCCAGGCAGGATCGTGGAACGACCCAATGATGGAACCTCCCTCCAGAGAGAGGCCAGTGGGCCTCCTGGGCCGATCGGGCGGCCCAGGTAAAACAATGAATGGATGACCGCTGAAAAGATAAGTACCTCTATCTACTTACTTTAGGTGACAATTTCTTCACCGAGCTACCGACCCCAGCAACTGCAAGGGCACGGACATTGCTTGGGGGCTGCCAAGGTGTCTATTCATTTGGAGACCCTCTTCGCCTCGCCCCCCCCCTTTACGTTTAAAAACCGGAGGCGTGGTGTGTGGGTATAAAACTTTGAAAACAACTGGACGAACCGCCAGACCCTATGCCTCGACGGCTACGGTGTTTTTTGTTCACCAGCATAAACCGAACTTACAGTTCCCTACACCACAAGCCTCGGCTCCCACCTTCCCAAGAAGGGTTTGGAGGGGTCCCCCTACAGAGCCCCCTTCGAGGGAAAGCTGTCAGGTCGACTAAATCAATCAAGCGGCTTGAATCACCGCCGAGTGACAAAAACAAAGAATAGTGATTCTTATGCAGGTTACTCCAATCTTGTCGCAAACATCAGGGCCCGAACCCTGCACGGACACATCTAGTAGGAGCTTCCCATCGCTCATATCACCAAGGTAATCCTGCTTTCATTTCAAATTAAATTGTACATTAAACTCATGCAGTTGCTGCATCCCAAACGCTTTGTGTCGCGTCACGAAGTGGCAGTCGCCTCGTTCGATACGAAACAACAAATGACCGAGGTTCAAAGGCTGGCCCACAAAGGGCTCGAGGCCGCCTTGCGTCAAACAGAGCTAGGGAGAAATAACTAAGACGAGCCCCAGCGGCCCTGCCCAACCTCGCTCAGAAGCGGACAGGGACATCTCGACCTTTTCTCGTTCGATTCTAACCGCGAGCCAAACCCACAGAGTCTCCACCGAGGAGAGGCCATCGGGCCATCTGAGCCTATCGAACAGCTCGGGCATCTGCCGGGAGGCGGCTTAAGAAGTAGTAGAGTGCCACCTGAGGGCTCTGCCGACCCCGTTAGCAAATGATGGACCAGGATTCCACACGAACGTACCCGTTAGCGAGCTCATTGAGCGTGGCACTCGAGCCGTCGAGGCTAGTGTCAACTCAGCCCCTCTGGTTGCGGAAACCGAGTACGGGGTAACGCACGAAACATGGCCGACCCCTATCAGACCGTAACAGGGCTCGGGGGCTCGAGCCGCTCGATCCAAGATCGAAAGACTGAGGTTCGAAGGCTGACCCACAAAAGGTCCGAGGCCGCCTCACGTCGAACAAGAGCCAGGGGAGAAAAACATGGATGAGCCTCAGCGGCCTTTGCCCAACACGTATTGAGGCGGATAGGGTCATCTTAACCTTCTAGTTCAAACCAGCCCCTAACCGAGCCCATAGAAACCCGATTGAGGGGGAATCTGTTGGAAGGCAGGGCAGGGAGCAACGGAATGCCACCCGAGGGCTTTGCCGACTCTGTCGCAAAGCAATAGGATCGGATTCCGCCCGAACACCTCCGTTAGCAAGCTCATCAGGCACATCATTCGAGCCACCGAGGCAAATGACACCGCCCCAATCCCTCCAAATTGCGAAGAATTGTGGACGGGACGAATGTTACGAAACAGGCCAGCCCTCGACCAAATCCCTACCACGTGCGGGGGCTCGGGAAGGCCGAGCCAGCGGTCACAAAGAGATCGCCAAAATCCTAAGTAAGGGGTACGAGCGAATACAAACGTAAGTTCGTTTCCCTCACTCCGGTCTCCAGTAACATCCGACCCTAGCAACCGCAAGGGGTCGGATCTCACTCGGGGGCTGATAAAGGTACGGGTACCTCCTCTTTTTTTTTGAAAAGATCACTACATCAGGCCTCTTCCTCGCATCAAGACTAACGGCAAGGTTCGGGGGAATAGATTGGTAAGACCGCAAAAAGCCCACGCCAAGATGGCTACGGTAATTTTGCTCACCAGCACAATCAAAATTTCCCCTAAACACCTCGGGCCCTACGGTCTAACAAACGGAAGGGTCGATCGCTTAAATCTTTTCTCATCACAAAAAGGGAAGAAGGTAATAACAAATGAAACGAAACAAAATTATGAAACAAATCCATGAAATCATCCCTAGGACACGAAAGTACCGACTTTTGATGGACAACTCACACACAGACGAACTCATAGAGAGCTCGGTTCGACACATCACACACACAGCTAGGCCGCCACCAGGCTCTTGGCATCCTTTCGACCCCTCCATCAGAGACCTAGGACCAGTCCCTCTCTCGACCATTTGTACCCCCTACCACGAACCTTTTTCGGTGCTAATAACACGAGCAACAACAGACTGGATGTAGGAACATTCAGCCCAAACCAGTATAAACCTTATGTCCTTTAGCACACCATCTGGGCCTAACGCGCATCAATTATAAATTTACTAGTTCGCCTTCCCTAGGCGGACCAGGACTCCCTTCCCACCGAGGGGGCGCGGATCACAAAGCTTTTCTCTCCGGCCCACCTAGGGCCCCGGAGCCCAAGGGTTGTCCCAACGGGGGATGGGCCCACAAACGACAGGGACTCAATGACGCAAGCATCACCAGGGCCTCAATCCACAGTCGAGCCCCTGCCAGGCCGGTCCTGAATAAAATCCCCGTGAACGGAATACCACGATTCCCTTAAAAATATCCAGTTGACAAAAAACCAAGTCTTACAGCCTTACCCACGGAGGGTCCGATACTACCCTCCGGGCGATTCTACTCGAATCACCCGGGGGCTCGGGGGCTACACCCACCGGGGTTCACCCACCGGGTGCTGGCTCGATACTACCCCGGGCACCAACCACGCGAAAACTACACTCATGGCGAATTGACTCAAACAAAAAACACCCGGGCAATTCTGTCCAAATCACCCGGGGGCTCGGGGGCTACTGTCGGGGACCTAATACCGGGGTACCCAAGGAGGTGGAACTATAACCATCGAACGTTAAAAACTCCCGAACAGACAAGAGCACTACTGCGCTTCTTGCCCGAACGATGGGAGTTTGGTTCCGCCTCGCCCGACGCCCGTGGGCCAGCTCTGCCTCACCCAATGGCTGGAGGACGGATCCGCCTCACCCGAGGGTTGAGGGCTCGGCTCCGCATCGCCTGGGGGCTAAGGGCTAGACTCCGCCTCGCCCGACCCCCGAGGTATAAACTCCGCCTCGCCCGACGCTCGTGGGCCAGCTCCGCCTCGCCCGAGGGCTGAGGGCTAAACTCCGCCTCGCCCGACCCCCGAGGGCTGGGCTCCGCCTCGCCCAACGGATAGAAGCTAGGCTCCGCCTCGCCCGACGTCCGAGGACGGACCTCGCCTCGCCCGATGTCCAAAGGCTGGCTCCGCCTCGCCTGACAACCGCACCCCGCTCCCTCATGATGATAGGCACAGGGTAAGACAAGACGTTCGGGTCAACCACGGCATCGAGGACCATGCCCTGCGCCCCTGCAGGAAAGTACCATCAGGGCGTGACAGGATGGGCGCTTAGACCCTTCCAGGCGTGGCAGAGCCTGAATAGTGTTGCAGCGCGTGCTCTTCGCCCTACAGAGTTCTAGGCGCCGCCTTCAGCCTCCAGGCGAAGAACCCGACATGGACATATGACAACCACTACGTTCCAAGGAGGGACTCCCATCCTCTACAGTGGCAAACGAGCAGTCACCACGCCATCCGCTCCCCACAGGGTCAGAGATCGACGACCCTATCCGACACGCCGCCCACGAGGGCAGGACGGGACGCATCCACTTGCTAAATGAGGCTAGGGCATGGCCTACGAAGATCAACAACCACGCCACTCCTGACATGGTCTGCCATGTTATGCAGGGCAGGCGCGGGAAAAAAGAGAGACCCAGATCCTTCGAATGACCTTCTATACTCTTGGTATTTTCCTCGTTTTCCCATCTGTAACCCCTGCTCCCCCCTTGGTCTATAAAAGGGAGGGCAGGGCTCCCCACTAGAGGGGCCGACTTTTGACGAACAACTCACACATAGACAAACTCATAGAGAGCTCGGTTCGACACATCACGCACATAGCCAGGCCGCCACCAGGCTCTTGGCATCCTTTCGACCCCTCCATCAGAGACCTGGGACCAGTCCCTCTCTCGACCGTTTGTACCCCCTACTACGAACCTTTTTTGGTGCTAATAACACGAGCAGCAACAGACTAGATGTAGGGACATTCAGCCCGAACCAGTATAAATCTTGTATCCTTTAGCACACCATCTGGGCCTAACGCGCATCAATTATAAATTTACTACCCGGTGCTTGTTCAAAACACCGACACAAGACATGCTGTCTTCTTGGAGGATGATATGATCAGGAGAAGCATGGTAGCGCGAGAAATTAGTTTTGAAGAGAAGCGGGTATACGTGCCCACTCCTATGGTTCAGGAGCCATTCTTCACGCTACCTGTTGTTGCTGTACCAACAGTGCAAGACCCTATAGTAACAACACCTGTTGTTAGTTCTCCTGTGGCAACAATGAATGAACATGAGGAACCTATCCTTTAGGATCCCAAAAATCCGTTGTCACATATGAGGGAGAGCAACAACAGCCTCATATAGAATAAGCGTCATCTAACGAGGCCCCTATGTCTCAAAGAGTCAGGAGATCAGCCATTCCTGATGACTACGAAGTTTATGAATATGAGGAATTTCAAATGGAGGGTGATCCCACCTCATTTGAAGAAGCCAAGAGAAGCGCTCACTCATCCAAGTGGCTTGAAGCCATGGAAGATGAAATGAAAACCAATGGTGTTTGGGACTTACAAACAATTCGTAAAGGAGCCAAGACAGTAGGCTATAAATGGGTCTACAAAACCAAACATGACTCCAAAGGAAATATAGAAATATTCAAAGCGCGATTTGTGGAGAAAGACTTCACGCAAAGAGAAGGTATAGATTATAATAAGATATTTTCTCCAGTCTCATGTAAAGATTCTTTTAGAATCATAATAGTGCTTGTAGCACATTACGATTTAGAATTAAATTAGATGGATGTAAAGATGGCGTTCCTAAACGGAGATCTAGAGGAAAATGTTTACATAGCACAACCGAAAGGTTTTGTTGTGGAAGGAAAAGAACGTATGGGATACCGCTTGAAGAAATTCATTTACGGATTAAAACAAGCTTTAAGACAGTGGTATTTGAAGTTTAATAGTACAATAAAAAATTTTGGGTTTTAAAAAAATATAGAGGACAATTATGTTTATGCAAAGTTCAAGAATAGGAAATATATTTTTCTAGTCTTGTATGTGGATGACATCTTACTAGCTAGCAGTGATGTTAATCTACTACTAGAGACAAAGAAGTTCTTGTCCTCGAAGTTTGATATGAAGGATCTTGGGGAAGCTTCATTCGTTCTAGGAATAGAGATTCACCGAGATAGAGAAAAGGAGATTTTAGGATTATCACAAAAGGTATACTTAGAAAAAGTTCTAAAGAAATACAGTATGCAAAATTGTAAGTCTTCACCTGCTCCCATAGTCAAGGGCGACAGATATGAGGAATTTCAATGTCCCAGGAACCAATATGAGATCAATCAAATGAAAGCGGTTCCATATAGTTCAGTTGTCAGAAATTTATAGTATGCTCAAGTTTGTACTCGCTCTGACTTAGTATTTGTTACCGGGTTACTTGGCAGATATCAGAGTAATCCAGGAATAGAACACTGGAAATTAGTAAAGAAAGTTTTGCGTTACATGCAAGGTACGAAGGGTCTTATGCTAACGTACAGAAGATCTGATTTCCTACACATAGAGGGGTATATAGATTCTGATTATGCGGGAGATGACAAAAAATCCACGTCAGGATATATGTTCACTCTTGTAGGAGGAGCTATATCGTGGAAAAACTCAAAACAAACCGTCACTCATCGTCCACAATGTATGGCGAGTTTGTAGCATGTTATGAGAGCCACAGGGCAGGTGAATTGGTGAAGAAATTCATGTCCGGATTGAAAGTGATAGACGACATACATAAGCCACTCAAGTTATACTGCGATAATAATCCAGTAGTATGTTATGCTCACAACAATAAATCAAGTGGTGATGCCAAACACATTGACATAAAGTATTATGTTGTGAAAGATAAAATCCGGGATCATATAATTAGTCTTGAACATATAAGAATAGAAAAGATTCTCGCGGATCCGCTTATAAAATGCTTACCACCCAGCGTGTTCAGAGAACACTTAGCTGGCATGGGTTTAAGGAAAAGTCTACGATTCCTGAACAATAAGGGCCTATTTGAAAATCTGTTTCAAAAACAAAGAAGTGCATTGAAGCTGTTTAACCTAATGGCAACTGACCATGACGATGAGGCACGCTCTATGCACTGATCTGTGATGAAACGAAAATAAGATAAAATAAGTAAGTTAAGTTTAAGTAATAAAAAGA